>BDUI01006846.1:10698-26492 GCA_002335545.1 Apodemus speciosus
TAAGAATTTCATGAATTCATTGTTTTTGATAGCTGAGTAGTACTCCATAGTGTAAATATACCACATTTTCTGTATCCATTCCTCCATTGAGGGACATCTTGGTTCTTTCCAGCAACTGGCTATTATAAATAGGGCTGCTATGAACATAGTGGAGCATGTGTTCTTATTACATGCTGGGGAATCCTCTGGGTATATGCCCAGGAGTGGTATCTGTCCTCATTTTTTTGTTTTTGTTTTTCAATGTGAGAATGGGGATTAGGCAGTGTAATTAGGTATAGAGAGAGAAGGGGAGAAAGAATGGAAATTGTTGGGGTGGGAACATCTCTAGAATGTGCCAGAGACATTGGATGGGAGAGAAGGCTCTAGAGTGTCTATGGGGCGACTCTAGCTGACACTTGACCAGTGGGGGATATGGATACTGAAGTAGCCATTTGCTGTAGCTAATCAAGACTCCCAGTGGAGGGATAAGAACAGCAACCCCCCACAAAATGTATCTTGCTTACAAAAAATACAGGGACAAAGATGGAGATGAGATAGAGGGAATGGCCAACCAATGATTGGCCCAATTTGAGACTCATGAACAAGAACCAATCCATGACACTTTAATAATACTCTGTAATGTTTATAGATAGGATCCTAGCATAACTGTCCTCTGAGAGGCTTTACCCAGAAGCCAGCATAAAGAGATGTAGAAACCCTCAACCAAACATTAGATGGAGCACTCCAAGTCTTGTGGTAGAGTTAGAGGAATGTCTGAGGGATGCAAAATGGGCAGAGACTATACAGCATGACCAACAGAGTCAATGAACCTGGACCCTTGGGGGATTCCATAGATTGAACCATCAACCAAAGAGCAAGCACAGGCTAGATCTAGGCTCCATGTACATATGTAGCCAATGGTCAACTTGGTCTTCATGAGGGTTCCTAAACAATCTGTTACCTGCCTCTGGATCCTGTTCCCCTAACTGGGCCTTCTTGTCTGACCTCAGTGGGTGGTGACACAGCAAGTCCTACATTGACTTGACATGGTTTTGGGGAGGGATACCTAGGGAAGCTCCCCCTTCTCAGAGGAGAAGGGGAGAATCAGTGGGAGGATCTGTGTGTGGAGGTACTAGATGGAGTGGGGGCTGATATTGATATGAAAAGTTAATAAATTAAAAATAAAATAAAATGAATAATTTTTTAAAAAGTATTCTGTACCAATGATTTATGAAGAAATATGGACTTTGAAGACAGCTGAAAATGCAAAAAATTCTATACAAAGACCCATTTGTGGGAACTGGTTTACAAATTGCTGTCCCATCCAAAAGTTATTGTGTTTATTTACTCCAAACTGAATGAAAAATGAGCAAGAGCAACAGAATGCAGTCAACTAAAAAAAAATTCTCCTCCCTCTACTCCTCCCACTCCGCCCCCCTCCCCTCATATCTGCATCTGTTCCCTTTCTCTCTCTCATAAGAAAACAAAGTCTTCTCTGGAATAATAATAAAATAAAATATTATAAGGTAAAGCATAGATCAAAATATTGGAATAGGACAAAACAGAAAGAAAGGAGCACAAGAACTGGCACAAGAAACAGAGAGCCACTTGTTTGCACACTCAGAAATCCCATAAAACCACTAAAAGAGAAGTCATAATATATTCAAAGACCTGTAATGTAAAAAGGAAGAAGCACAATATGTATGAATGAACAAAAAAACCAAAACAGCCCCATCCCCCAAAACAACCAAAAAGAAAGTCCTATCGCATGATAGTCCAAGAATGTCTTTACACAAAGGGAATTCTGACTGCTTGTGAGGACATTCTAATGAAAGAAGACAAGAGTCTTATGACTTCAGTTTCTTCAAAACACAGAAATTTTTCTTGGAATGTGGTTTCATGTTTCTCCCAGATGTAGCTTATAGGAATGAGTTTACTTCAAATAAACCATTATTGCTTGCTGTTGTTGGTCAATTAAATGTTTAAGCTATCCTTTCTATAGAATGCCTTTACAGAAAAACATGGTTTTTCCCCATGCAGCTTTTCTTTGTGACTGTATACAGCTCAAACCCATGAGAATTTTACTTGTCTAACTTTTCCTTAACCTTCAAAATATAAATCATCTGAAGCCCTGAATATAGTTGATATTGCATGAAACTTTACTCTGCCCCATTGATCTAATCCATTCTCTCAAGTCCCACTGCGTCTAGAGTAGTGACAGCCTTGATGTGCCATTGTGATAAAAAAAACCTCCAAAGATGCTGTTGAGTTCATTTTCTGTTGGCCATCTACTGCTGGGCATGCAGCCTATCATTAAAAGTAATTTATTTCCCCAGTGAGATACCCTTAGAGGAAACTACATTTTCATTTGCAAGTGCTTATCAATTGGACATTGTTTCTGGTTTAGGGATGGGGAGCATGTGTCCACATCCCCTTTCAGCTCTAGGACCCCATCTGGTGCAGACCTTTGCAGGCCTGTGCATGTTGCCTCAGTCTCTGTGAGTTCATCTGTGTATCATCCCTGTGGGTTTAGAGGGCTTGTTTCCATGGTGTCCTCCATCTCCTCCAGCTCTTACACCCTTTCCTCCTCCTCCTCCTCCTTTGAAGGGTTTCCTGATTTCTCCATTGGTAGCATGCAGAATTTGTGTGAAGGCTCTATGGAAACACCATCTCAACTTCTCGATATTCAAGGAGCTAACAAGATATTCAGTACTAACAGTGTTGTCTTCAGCAGTTGGGTCCTGTCTGTTTGTAGAGAGCTACCTATAGTCTTCTCAAAGGTCTAGGTTTTTTGAAAGTTCTCATAGGACCCCTTTAGCCAACAAATGAATTTGATGTAACCCATTCCTAGTTCTAGACATTTCACGTGGTAACAAGAGGTATCCAGCTGGGGCTCTTTCTCCCCCATTATTAGGCAATTTCATTTATACTGTGTCCAAATATATATATTGATTATATATATATAATTATCGATTTAAGTTTGGTAAGTGGTATGTAAGGAGAAAATGCTCCATTTCTTTTAGATTTTACAATTTGATAGAGTACATGTTTTTAACATATGTCCTTATGATTCTCTGGATTTCTTAATTGTCTGTTGTTATGCTCCACTATTCATTTGTAATTTTACTCATTTAGACCTTGTCTTTGTGCCTTTTAGTTAATCTAGATAATGGTTTGTTTATCTTATTGATTTTCTCAAAGAACCAACTCTCTGTTCCGTTGATTCTTTGGTTTTGTTGTTGTTTGTTTCTATTTTATTGATTTCAGCCCTGAGTTTGGTTGCTTCTTGCTGTCTACCCCTTTCAGTTTATTCTAAATTAGCATTACTTACTATATATGAAATTAGTTCTCATTTATAGGGTGAAAAGCTCATGTTATCTGTAAAAAGAACTACAAAAGAAGGAGGAAATGCATGAACGTTGACAATGTCACAGACCATAGGGAAATTTTAACAGCTCTACTTGCTTAGAAGACCTAGTCCTTTTGTCACCAGAGACTTCTGAGACCAAGAGCTGGTGGTATATACAAATACATTAGGCACTACCCTTAACCTTTGTAAATGACTCTGCTTTACAACCAACCATGGTTTTGTACACTACTTTAAAAACAAAACATCATTCTCACACTCTAATCACTTCAAAGGAAATAAAAAAATGAAATTCCCATTATTTCAGGATTTAAAAATTTGCCTTTGTTCTGAACCCAAACCTCGGGCCACTAGGACTGGGTGGTGTGGATTTCTAAAGAAGTAAGCATAGGTCCATCCCTGCTCCCTAAAATTCCTGCTGTTACATAATATGAGCTTCTCTTAAAAAAAAAAAAAAACTATTCCAAAACATAGCTAGAGATTTTGCTTCTTTGTCTCTCCCAAGTAATTACTAAAGTACTGGGGAGTGGTGAAAAAGTATACTATTACCTGTATATGTTTAGGGCACCCTAGAGAGAAGAATAAAAATACAGAGTGTTTCTGAAAATTGCTTTGATTGCTCATGTTTAGAAAATGAGCCACTCACCTTACAAACTACCACTTTTTTTTTATAATAATGACTAGAATTGTATGTTCCATACTCCGAGAAGAATACTGAAGAAAAAAAAAAGACTTTAGTAGCTATGAAAAAGAAGCAGACATCTATATAGCATTTGATAATAGACCTGTTGTAGGTTATTATTCAAAGAGGACTATGTTCTCAAACAAATGTTGAATGATTACTATGTGTCAGCACTATGTCAGGTGTTTTTAATATTAGATCTCATTTAATATTTATATTTCCAAGAGCTAGAAATATTGTCATGACTAGTTTGCAAGTGAAAACAGCAGTATTGTCACTTTCTTCTTGCTGGGGTAAATGCTTCTTCTGTTGCTCCGACTGAGTTAAACTCATGGACTGAAGTATTCCTTTCATCTTAGTCTATCATCTATCTACTGGCACTATATAGAAATATAGTATATAACTATATGTATACATATATATGTATATATAACTACATATAACTATAACACACACACACACACACACACACACACACACACACACACACACACACACACTTGTATTAATCTGGGCCTAGAACTGACTACTGACTTGAAGCCTCACACAAGATAAATGAGGATTCTACCTCTGAATCACACCCCAGTTTACAAAAAGGAAGTATCATCTTTCCCATAATTAGAAATGCTGATAGAATGCCGGAGATATAACTCAGTGCAAGAACGAATGTTTGCCAAACTTATGTGAGTCCCTAAGTTAAATTTCCAGTATCAAAAATGTGTTGATGGAGATAAAGACTCCATTTAGAACAGGACCAAATAAAAATGTATAAGGTTTATTTGAAGATCATTTTTTAAACTTTAAAGTACCATCAAAAAGTATAAAGAACACTTGCATAAATACAAAGATGTACTATTCTTAAATATTTAAATTCAATATTACATGATGATGATTCATGTGTTAGTCTCAAGCTTAGTGTATTAATTTGTGCCCCAAATGGCTATCTCCATAGAACTTTTTGAATTTAGAGAAGCGCAAATAGAAGCATACATCCAACAGGGGCCAGAGAACTAGTGGAAAGGATAGAGCAATCGGAATTACAACAATGCAGGATGGCAAGTAGAGATAAAATAAATAAGAATACCTAGTCAGGTTGCAGAGACTTAGTGGGTCGAGTAGCCCAAATGTGAACTGAACGACCACACCAATAGACATATAAAAATGGATGAGGAAAAGCCCACAAAACTTCAAACAACACAAACTAAAGGTAACTGAAGAGACCTGGGAATGAAAAAGGTGGTCTTCCCCATGAAAAGCAAACCAACTGAGGTTCCAGTACCAAAACGTCATTCTTGAAAACATACACACAGTTAACATCATATGTGCTGAACAGGTTATATTTAGGAGCACATATGCACATACATATATATGTATGCATACAATGACAATTAGTAGAAGAAGAGGCTAGGAATTAGAAAAAGAGCAAGGAAGGTTATATGGGAGTTTTGGAGGTAGGAAAGGGGAAAGAAAAATGTACTTGTATTAGAATCTCAAAAATGATTCGAATTATTAAATATAATTGATAAAATGTAGGTTAGTATATACTACATGTGATGATTTGTCCAACATAGCTCATTTCATTGCATAAGAGTAGAACATATTTGAAAGTATTTATACAAAAATATAATGATTCCTTCAGGGAAACTGGACTAAGATGGAGGTAAATTTACTCTTCATTATCATACTAATTTATGGTATTTGTTCAAATGACTATATCCTACATATTGTATATGTAAGGCCAAAAAAAAAATGATCCAAAATAAAAATGGAGTTTAGTGAGCAAAACAACAGTCTTATTTTAAAATTAAAACATTTCTATACATGTACTGAATAATGGAAAACTCAAGCAGGTGCCCATATGAAAACTACTTGCATGTTTCTGTTAATTACAGGCTAAAATTGTACCAATTATACAAAGTGGCTGATACAAGGGTTAAAGCAATTTTAGTAACTATAGTAGAACTGTATCATCCAGATCAAGAGAACTGATTGCTCCAATTTACTGGGTACACTTTCAGCCATGCCTGGAGCATTATGCTTATTTCACCAGTTAGGGAAGATATTCTAGGAAAAGTATGCAAGAGAAAGATGAACTGATGAAAAAACTGAAAAAGTTTAGTGTCTATGCCATTTACTTTGGGACTAATATACACTTAACATTTAAATTTTTTATTGAGAATTTCATACCTGACTTTCATATGAGACAAGTTCTCCTTCACTCCAGGCACATTTTATAACCATGAATGACCTTCATCTCCTGATTTTCCTGCTCTATCTCCCTGATTGCTTGGGATGACAGACATGCATGTCATTTCTCTTTCTTCCTTTCTTTTTCTTTCTTTCTTTCTTTCTTCCTTTCTTTCTTTCCTCCCTTTTCTCTTTCTTGCTTGCTTGCTTCCTTCCTTCCTTCCTTCCTTCCTTCCTTTCTTTTTTCTTTCAAAAATTAATTTCTAAAATAAAGGCAAGGAAAATGTCTTTTTCTTCTACTATATGAAGACAACAGGGTTACAATTCTTTTACACCCCTCCAAATAGCATTACTACCCAGCAGCTAAAGGTAACAAGCCTTAGTTCAGGATAAAGATGTTTTAACAACCTGGTTGTAAGATAGAAGCAGAATGGGAAAAATATTTACTGCCTTTCTTCATGCCATATTCCTTGGATGAATAATACTGATCCTCAGAGCAGTACCACAAGGAACATGTTATCTGTTTTCCACAAGAGAAAATGGAAAATCAATAATGATTTTTTACCTAAAGCCCATCTTTTCTTCCCTCCTCCTCTCCTTCCTTTCTTTCTTGCTTCCTTTCTTCTATCCCTTCCCCTTTTCCTCTCTCTTATCTTCCTCTTCCTCTTTTGCCTCCCTGTTCTGTGTTCTGAGTATCAGAGCTAGGACCCTATGTATTCTAAGCAAACCTTCTGTTGAGCTTTATCACCAGCTTGGGCAAGTATTTAAATATTGTTTACAAGTATTTAAATATTGTTTACAAGAATGTCCTAACTCTGCCTCCATGCATGCTCTGTCATTCCTCCAATAGCAATATGAATAGAAATGTTCTGTCCAAAGCATACATTTGATGCTCTTTGATTGCTTCCCTGCATAAATGGCTTAACTAAATTTACCAAATCCTTCATGATCTGGCCTTTGACTATGTTTCTGTTGTCACTCATCATTTATGACTATAAAAGATGTTTTCTAATTATCCAGATACATTCAGAAAAAAATGGTGTTTCAATGGGAAAATACATATCCTCTATGAGATTTTCCTATATTATCATAAGTTGGCGTTGTATATAATCTTTGATCTCATTTGCAATTATTTGTAAATCAGAGTTAACACTGTTTTGATCCTTGTTAGTATGTTAAGGGAAGACCACTTGGGAAGGACTCGGGTTGTATATTAACTGGCAGAATACTTGGCTAGTATGCAAAAGACTCTAAATTTCATCTCTAGTACTATATAACATTGGGCATGGTAGTACTCCTTTAATCCCAACACTGTAGATCTAGAAGTCATTCTCAGTTACACAGTGAGTTTGAGGTTACCCAGCAACATGAGCCCCTACCTAAAAAATGAAAAAAAGGATATCCAAGGTTTGCATTAAGGGAGAGAGACAGATTTTGACTTTGAATATAGCAAAGGTAAATGGCAATTAACCAAGGAATAAATAAATAGAAATCAATGAATGGAAATTTTTCTAATTTTGAAGGTGGAGAGATTCTCATGAAACTCACCCAGTAGGATCCTTGATGAAGGTAGGTGAAAGATTTTGATAGCAGCCATAAAGGACATGAAATTTTTATCAAATATCAAAGGTAGGGAGATAACATTGTAGCATTCCTCACTAAAACTGGATTTCAAAGTCTAAATGCAAGATGGGGACTTAGCCAAGGAGAGTGCAGAAGAGTTCACTAAAGTTCAGTCAAGAAGAAAATCTGTCAGCAAGCACTTCTTGGCATCAGCAACAGCCATTTCCTGAGATGCTCTGACAGATCCTGATCAATTCAGATGCAGATGCTTGCATCCAACCATTGGCTTGAGCACAGGGACCTCAATGGAGGAGTTAGGGGAAGGACTGAAGGAGCTGAAGGGATCTTATCTGGCTTTAATGGGAGGGGAGGCCCTTGGTCCTGTAAAGGCTTGATGCCACAGTGTAGATGAATGCGAGAGTGGTGAGTCAGGAGTGGGTGGGTGGGTGAGGGAGCACCCTCATAAAAGCAGGGTAAGGGGGGATGGGATAGGGGGGTTTGCAGAAGGGAAACTGGAAAAGAGGACAACATTTGAAATACCAACAAATAAAATATCCAGTTAAAAAAAAAGAAGAAGAAAACCTTCCAGAACAGATACCTTGGAATTAGAGCTCTGTAAGGTTGTTCTCAGCTCTAAAGTGATAGAAATGAGATATTGGATGCCAAGGTCTGCATCACATTTCTATGACTGCTGAATGGAAAGAAGCTCAGACTGAAATGAACAACTCTGTAAGTTTCCCCATAGATCTGTGATAGCAGCCAAAATGGCCTTTGTGGTTTGGTTAGATTAAAGTCTAAGTAAAATCGAGGAACCATAGCATAAAGATGGATATGTTTTCTAGGGTGTTCCTGGATGGACTCCTGTTGTGAATTTCTTAGTGAATATCCCTATATAGTTTTAATTGAAGCTGCTTCTTTCTATTTGTGTGGGCAAGTCACACCAATGATTTGCTAAAGAAGGAATGGAAATGAGCTCAATGAAATGGTGCAAACAGCTTGCAATAGACACATCTCTTCCCAGACAGGCACTTCTTCGACTTCTCTCTGAGAAGGTGCCAAAGTCAACTCATAGGGTAAACAGCTCAAACAGCCTAGTCGTTTGACAGGTATGAACATACTGCCAAACATACTCCTTAATACATGGTACCATGCTTCTTTTCTCCTTTGCACCTCAGGGGGGCAGAAAAGAAGGACAGACTTTTTATTAAAATCCTATGCATGGCTCAAAACCTTCACGCTTATTATTTACAGATCATGTCTGGAGTCACTCAACATCAGACTCACTCAGCTGGGCTGGAACATTAAAACAAGAAGACTGCATTGAAATGGTACACAGGAGGAGGTAACTTGCCAGTATTCATAGAGAAACTATATGGTTTTTAGGTTTTGTTTTGTTTTTCACTTTTATTCATCCTGTCCAGTTTTCCCTCCTTCTACTTCTTCTAGATCCTCCTCCTATGTTCTCTTTTCCCCAAACCAACTCCTCCTCTGTTTCCCATCAAAAGGTAAACAGAAACAAAAAGAGATATTCCCAGGGGTATCCACTGAATATGACCTAACAAGATAGAATAAGACTGGGCACAGATCCTCATATCACAGCTGGATGTGGCATCCTGGTAGGAGGAAATGTTCATTGCAATGACTCCTAGGTCTCGCACAAGGCCTCTGGCTTCTGCTACTCTATCAATCCTGGAACCTCAGTGGGACACCTCTTCCATATTCTTTTGATGTCCTGTGTCATGGAGTTCCTGCAGTTTTGGATCTGAGGGACCCAGCCTTTTCACTTACTCCAGAAGTTCATAGATGGGGTAGAAGTTGGGCCTATTTAAAGCCCCTGATCTGGGCCTGAGAGGTATCTGAGTTTATCAGATCCTTAGGGTCCATACACTGGGAACCCATGAAATTTGAGCCAGCTCTACTCTGTTGCCCAAGTGAGGTGTAGTAGTAACTCTCATCACGAAGAAGCCAGCTCTCCTGCCTGTTGTAGGTTGCAAGGAGTGAGAGGCGGGGGTCATCTCTACCTTGCCAATGTCACCCCACAAAAGACAAGTGGCAGGGCTAGCTCTCCTGTACTCATGTCCTTGGGACTAGCTTACCTACACCCCTAAACCCATCCACACCCATCCACCAGGTTCAGCTCTACTGTACTGCCTGGGAAAGGTACATGGCCCATTTCCCCAAGTGCTGTAGAGGGTAAGATGCAGGACCAACTGTCCTGCTTTCATGACCACAGGGCCTGGTCTTCCATCTGCCACATGTGGTTAGGGGCAAGGCAGTAGGAGAGTATCACTCCCTCATCCATGCCACTGCACAGGAGACAAGTAATAGGTCACCTTGAAAGGGTCATCTGTCACAGGCTCACTTCCCTCGGAGGCCATGGACCTAGGCAAGGTTCTTCTAGTCTCTAGCTTACTTCCCCATCTTGGGAGCCCATTCAGACCCTCTGGGTGCCAGATCGGTGATTGTCTTAGGTGTGCTTTTGTTCCAGGGAATGCTAGTTACTAATCATTCAAATGTTCATAGGTCAGAACATTGAAAGTAGACACACCCTTTCTCCTCTTCGCCACCTACTGACACACACACACATGTAACATAGCAGAAACAACTGCATTGCCTCTAGGAGCAGTCAATTCACAGCATTTTAAAATGAATTTTATTTCGTTCTTAATTTTTGGACTTCTAAAACTGCATTTCCCAAATTACACTTACATATGTACAAGTCTCCCTTATTTATAATAAACTCTATTTTCCAAGTTGAAATACTTTTTGAGATTATAAAATAATTACATCATTTCCCCCTTCCCTTTTCTTCCCCCCCCCCCCGATCCTCCCATGAGCCTCTTCTTACTCTCATTCAATTTCATGGCCTCTTTTTTTCATCAACTGTTGCTGTGTATATATTCCTAAATAAATATAAGCTTCTCAATCTGTGTAATGGTATATGTGTGTATGTGTTTTCAGGACTGACTGATTGATATTGGATAACCAATCAGTGTGTTTTTCCTTGGGAATGAATATTTCTCCCATGCTCACCAGTACTTAGGAACCTATAGGCCTTTGTGCAGGGTTGAGGTCTTATGGGCTTTTTCCTGTCAACTTTGGCATGTCCATTGGGGTCATCCTTTTTTGGCTCATGTTTAGGAAGTCATGTTGATGAGACTTTATGAATGTAGTTTCTGGCATTCCTGGGAGACACACTCACACCAAATTCCCTGCTCCCTCTTCCACAATGATTCGTGAGTCTTAGGGGCAGGAGTTGTGTGATAGATTAGTTGTATCTGGGCTCAACAATTCTGCATGAAATGCTGTTTTGTTTCAGTAATCAATCTGGCATTAGAAGGTACCAGGCAAAGAAAAGTTATTATAGGCGTTAGTACTTGTTGGACTGATCCCATGAAAAGGATAAGCCCCATATTAAGAGTAAAGGATTTGTATGCATATATGTATGCATACACCTGTGTGCATGCATGTGTCTATTCATTTGTGTGAAGGTTCACAGGAATGTGCATGAATGTAGAGACCAGAGGACAATGTCAGTTGTCATTCCTCAGGTGCAATGTATCTTTTTTATCTCAGACATATCTCAGTGACCTAGGGCTCACCAAATAGGCTAGACTGGCTGACTAGCAAACCCCAAGGATCTAATTATCTCTGCCTACTCAGTGCTGTTAGGATAAGCACCACCATGACTAGTTTTTTTTTTTTTTAATGTAAGTTCTGGGGATCAAACACTGGTCCTTGTGCTTGCAAGTTAAGTACTTTACTAACTGAGCCATCTCACAAGTCACAGAAAGGTTTTCTTATTATAGAGAGATCATTCGTATACTCGGACACTGAAAAGAAAGTGATTTGTAAGAAAATGGGGAAATAGAAAAAAAACAGGAAAGAATGGAATTGAAGAGATGAGATGGTTCGGTAGTTACTGTAACAAACTGTTTCAGAGTAAGAGAGTACAAGTCAGTTTCCCTTAAGTAGGTTCAATTTAACTCGATTTTACTTTGTCATGTTTATGTTTTTGTCAGTGAGGATGGCAGAAGTTGGTAGTTTAAAGATATTTCTACCCAATTAACCCACAGAGCTCAGAAAATGGAGAGATTAAAATGGATCTGTCTCATCTGGTATTCTGCAATTGAAACTTGCTTTCCATTCACCATTGTAGCTCATGTCCATAAGGTTCAATAGTAATTATAAAATTAGAGTGATAATACCTTTACCATGTAAATCCTCTGGACAGGGACTGAAGATATGGCTCAGTGGTTAAGAGTGCTTAGTGCTCTTTCAGAAGACCAGAGAATGATTCTTAGCACCCAGATCAGGTGGCTCACAACTGGCCATAACCCAAACTCCTCAGGATTTAGTGCCTGCTTCCACACTCCAAGGGTACTTTCACACACGTGCATACATTCACAGAAAAACAGTAACACACACACATTCAAGAAGTGGAAACTTAAGGGTTCTTTGGAAAGTCGGTTGGATGGTGTTTTCCTGGGGCAAACACTTGAAGGAACATTTCCTTAAAGTGACAGAGCAAGACCTTGACTTACTGGTACAACTTAGCAATGCAATGCTTGTGGGTCTCATGTCTTCGCTGAGCTTCCCTTCTCTGAGAGAGGCACAGCAGAGAACTTCTCCTGGTGTCCCTCTGGGTTCCTCCTGCTGACTGGAGCTGAGGCTGAGGCCTGGCTATCTCTGCTAGGTTGTGTCACCTCTGTTACTAATCTGACTCTACTGAACTGGACTGCTGGTGCATCTGTGAAGTGTTTGCCAGTGGATCGAGCTGCCACTGGCTGCTAACCTGCTGATTAGCAGACGGGAGTGGCTCCAAAGAATCTTTCTAAACAGGTCCGCTTCCCCATATCCTTTCTTTTCTACTGCTCCTGGTGGGTTGTAGGTTACAAGGAAGGTTATAGAGTTTAAAAACCATCATTAAAAATAGATTTTGAAAAAACGAAAGTTATATAGATATAGGGAAAAATAAAAACAAAATATTTTAAAAATCATTTGAATCAAAGTATAATTAGACAGATATATTTTTAAAATAAATCAGCATATTCACTTTAAATGGCAATACTACTTATCACCATCAGAAATTTTGAAATAGAACTTGAAATTATTGTTGAAGAAAAGTATTAGAAGTCGAGTAATGGCTGATGAATTCAATAAGGGATCACCAGCAATCCTTCATCCTATATTATACCATATACAATAATATGTAATAGTGAAAGACAGTCAGAAGTGATGCAATGTGAAACATGATTAGATCTAGACCTACTTTATTCACTCAAGATAATATCAGGTTGTGAATATGAAAAATTCCCTTAGTACTTCTTTCAAATACCTGTTATCCAGTATTACTTCACAAAGGATATAAACAAGGTCTAGAGCAAAGATAAAGACTATATTTCCTCTTTGTATATTTGACCAATAAAGAGAGGGTGATTAAAAAGAAAAAGGAAAGACTGGGACTTAAGAGATGGCTCAATGATTAAGAATAATTGCTAAGAAACAGATAATTTGTATGTATGTGTTTTTTATATTTGTTTCATGCACTTCTAGAGGCTGAGATGTTAGACAGAAAAGAGTTAATGGTATAATTCAACTCTAATCTGAATATCAAGGAAATAGGAGAATCAATAATATAAATTATAGTTTCAGTATGAGTCTAAAGACAGAAGACTGTACCAAGGAAAATCAAGTATTAAAAAAGCAGTTTTTCTTACTCAACTTTTTATTTTGTTAATTCCAACTGACTAGATAAAACCTATCTCCATTAGGGATATGGCCTATTTATAATATGTCAGGTCTGCCAATTCATAATTAATCTTATCCAGAAACATAAACACAGCCCTAACAATTAACTACATCTGGGTACACCCTGGTTCAATCAAGTTAACACATAAAATTAACCACAGCAGGTTCTCCAAGACCCATGTTTTGTAACTAAATTTTGATCAAAATGAATGGATATCCATACCGAACAGTAATCTGTTGACTTGTTTATATATTGCCCTCCATTCCTGTCTGTCTAAACCTTTATTAATTGGTATCAATACAATCCAGTGTGTGTTACCTCTCAGTGCTTCCTATTTTCTTTGCCAACTGTCCATAACAAGATCATTTGATGGTAACATGGTTAAAAAAGTAATACATTTTCCTTATCCCACTTACAGAGTTTACTAATGGGTTAGGTGTCCTTCAAACTTTAATATTTTTCTCACTATCCATTTGATATAATATTGAGCTCTGGCTTAAAGACAAACTGACACTTAGTCTGTAATGATCCTCATAGCATTTAAGAGCAAAGTACTAGAGTTGACAGAATGAACCTTGAAAGGCCAGTTAGGTTGTCTTTGAAGAGAACTTTAAAGAAACACACAGTCTCTGATTCAACCTTCCTTCTTTTCCTTTCCTAAGGTCAGGATCCATTTTCCAAATAATTTGGCTCTTGTAGAATACATAAGGATGTTAGGGTGCATAAGGCACTGCATTCAAAATAGGCACTCTCTTAACAGATGGTGCAAAACTTGGAAGTTGAAGAGAGAAAGCTATTGTTAGGCAACATTTTAAACAAGAAAAATAGTTTGCAGGGGCTAGAAGAGACAATTTTGTTGATTCAAAACAGTAAATTACCTGTATGGCTTACCCAATCTGATGATCTAAGAATATCAAATTATCCACTGAAAATCTGGCTGACTAAGCTGCTTTTTGCAAATGCATATTATCTGTTCAACAGATTTTGTGCTCTCAAGTATCTGAGAAGAAAATTTAACATGTTCTTTTTACCACTAAAAAAAAAAATGTTTTAAAAGGAGACTCTAGAATCTCCATGAAGAAACATCACATTTCTTTGAGTATCTACATGTTTCTCTCAGAAATAATTATAGATGCCTATTTCATGTGTGTTGATTAAGCATGAAAACTGATAAGTCACTGCCAACTTTAATATAATGTAACCATGTTACTTGCATCTAAAACCTGAAGACTTTATAAACAAACACTTATTCCTTTTGTTGTATATTGAGAAAACTATGGGCCAAATCTGTTTAAATACAGCAGATTTGGCAACAACTGAAAAATGTGAGAGGTATGTTTTATTAGGGCAGATTTCATGGTTGGAGACAGTCAGTTCTTCCGGTTCTCAAAACAACCAACTTAAGTTAAAGCCAATCGCACCTTCAAATATTACTGCTCTGGCCAAAAAATAATTATCACTAGTCATTGGGAAGACTCCAAATTGTCTTCTGGAGCAGTTCCACTCTATTTTGGACAATAAATTGAAATGAAGCATACTGGGAAGAACATGAGCTTTGGCATCAGACCTAAGTTTAATTTTTGGCTTAGTCAAGTACTAGTTATATGTTGAACAAATTATTGAATCTTTCTGAGTTTCATTTTCCTTGTCTGAAATATAAATAATTGGATTTACCTTCAAAATTTAGTTTTGGTAAACAAGTAGTTTTAGAAAAAAAAAAACACATAATGACCCCATTATAGCTACTGCTCATTGTGTTAATCCTAGTAAGGTATAGCTTAAGACTAAGGGGTATGACCCATGGGTGAACCTTATAAACATAATGCAAAATTCAAAAACATTCATTTTTGCTGTGATACTTACTACAGAATTTCATTCATGTGAAATACCCAAAGTAGACAAACCCATAGAGAGAAACAATCAATTAGTAGTTACTAGCAATCTGGTGAGGGTTCAACAAGGGAATGATTGTTAATACATTCTTTTGGCACTGATTTAAATCTAGGTTTTCTAAATGTTATATTTAGACAATTTCTATTTACAGTAATAATGAAAATGAGCAGGTCTGAAGAGCGTGATTTTTGTTACATGCTTTGATCCTTCTTTCCATTTTAATGTCTTCTTTGGGGTTATTTCAATATTTGATGGAAATACATTCAAAGGTATTCAATTTCTTTTTCTTTAACTTACTTTTTCGATTTATTTTATTTTTTGAATTTTTATAATTTATATTTGTGCATGGTTTTAAGTAGTCTTCTATTCTT
>BDUI01006846.1:39141-50290 GCA_002335545.1 Apodemus speciosus
ATTTTATGAGGTCCCATTTGTCTATTCTTGATCTTAGGGTATAAGCTATTGGTGTTCTGTTCAGGAACTTTTCCCCTGAGCCAATGTCCTCTAGGGTCTAGTTTTTTTCCTTGTGTTGGAGTTTCCCATCTATTATCCTTTGTAGGGTTCCATCTGTGGAAAGATATTGTGTAAATTTTGTTTTGTCGTGGAATATTGTGGTTTCTCCATCTATGGTAATTGAGAATTTTGCAGGGTATAGTAGCCTGGGCTGACATTTGGGTTCTCTTAGGGTCTGTATGACAAATGTCCTGGGTCTTCTGGCTTTTAGAGTCTCTGATGAGAAGTCTGGTATAATTCTGATAGGTCTGCCTTCACAGGTTGCTTGAACTTTCCCCCTTACTGCTTGTAATATTCTTCCTTTATTTAGTGCAGTTGGTGTTTGTATTATTATGTGACAGGAGGAATTTCTTTTCTGGTCCAGTCTATTTGGAATTCTGTAGGCTTCTTTGTATGTTCATGGTCATCTCTTTCTTTAGGTTAGGGAAGTTTTCTTCCATAATTTTGTTGAAGATATTTGCTGGCCCTTTAAATTGTAGACCTTCACTCTCATGTATCCCTATAACCCTTAGGTTTGGTCTTTTCATACTGTCCTGGATTTCCTGGATGTTTTAGGTTAGGAGCTTTTTGTATGTACATTTTGACTGTTGTGTCAATGCTTTCTATGATATCTTCTGCCCCTAAGATTCTCTCTTCTCTTGTAATCTGTTGGTGATGCTTGCATCTATGATTCCTGATCACTTTTCTAGGTTTTCTATCTCCAGAGTTGTCTCCATTTGTCATTTCTTTATTATTTCTATTTCCAATTTTTATATCCTGGGTCATTTTGTTCAATTCCTTTATCTGTTTGTTTATGCTTTCCTATAAATCTTTTAGGGATTTTTGTCTTTTCTCTTTAAGAGCTTCCACCTGTTTACCTGTGTTTTCCTGTATTTCTTTAAGGGAGTTATTTGTGTCCTTCTTAAAGTCCTGCATCATCATCATAAGATGTGATTTTAAATAAGAGTCTTGCTTTTCTGATATGTTGAGGAATCCAGGACTTGCTGTGGTAGGAGAACTGGGTTCTGATGATGACAAGTAGTCTTGGTTTTTGTTTGTGAGTTTCTTATACTTGCCTCTCACCATCAGGTTATCTCTGGTGCTAGTTCGTCCTGCTGTCTCTGACTGGAGCCTGTCCCTCTTGTGAATCTGTGAGCCTGTAAGCCTGTGATCTCAGGTGTGTCAGCACTCCTAGGAGACCAGCTCTCTTTGGCCGGGTTTTGAGTATGGAGAGGTATACCACAGGGTTAACTCCAGAGTGCAGATGGAGACTGAAAGGATCCTATCCCCAATATCTCTGCAGTTCCTGAGCACTGTGGTCTCCTAGCAAGTCCCTCTTTCACCAGTTATTCAACATAATACATTCTAATCCTCATCCTTTTTCTTGAAGATGTCATGATTTCATTTGTTCTGCTTTATAGCTTAATGAAAGTGCATTGTGAAAGCCGGGCGTGGTGGTGCACGCCTGTAATCCCAGCACTTGGAAGGCAGAGGCAGGCGGATTTTTGAGTTCGAGGCCAGCCTTGTCTACAGAGTGAGTTCCAGGACAGCCAGGACTACACAGAGAAACCCTGTCTCGAAAAAACCAAAAAAAAAAAAGTGCATTGTGTATATAGACTATATTTTTAATGTGACTAATTAAATGGAGGACATGTGTTCTCATGTAAATGAACATTGAAGCTGGCTCCATTTCCTGACTATTGGGAATAGTGCTGTAATACACATGGACATACTGGTATTCTCTTATATGCTAACTTATATACCTAGAGGTATATATCCAAGAGTGATAAATCTGGTTATAATGTATTTCTAATTCAGATTTTCTGAAGACTCTCAATCCTAATTTCCAAAGTGGCTTCACAAATTTACATCCCCAACAGCAGCAAATAATCCTTTCTCTTTCTTCTCATTCTCACCAATATCTGTTGTTATTTATATTCCTCATGACAGCTATCCTGAATTAGTTGAGATGTGATCTCAAAGCAGTCTTATGTGACATTCCATTCATAGCTACACTGTTGAATATATTCTAAAATATTTAACTTTAAAATATTTTGAGTCTATATGTAAGTGTGTGTGAGACAGACAGACAGACAGACAGACAGACAGACAGACGGACAGACGGACGGACAGACAGACAGACAGACAGACAGACAGACAGACAGATAGATAGATAGATAGATAGATAGATAGATAGATAGATAGATAGATAGATAGAAGAGTCATTGCATATGCTTCTACATGCCTGAAAACCAAGCTCTTGTGCTTTGGAAGAGTAACTCTCACTCAGTCACAGAGCTATCTTCTCCAGTACCCATTTTTCAGAAACACTTATTGGTCACTTGTCTTTTGAGAATTTTCTATCAGTTCATTAATCCATTTATTGATTAGATGATATCCTAGTTCCCTTTCTATCACTGTAATAAAACTCCCTGACAGACAAAACCATCAACCAAAGAGTGCACTTGGAGTTACCCATGGCCCCAGACACAGTAGCAGCAGAGGATGATCTTGTTGGACACCAAATGGGGGAGAGGCTCTTGGTCCTGGAAAGACTTGATACCATAGTGTAGAGGAATACCAGGACAGGGAAGCAGGGNTATCACTGTAATAAAACTCCCTGACAGACAAAACCATCAACCAAAGAGTGCACTTGGAGTTACCCATGGCCCCAGACACAGTAGCAGCAGAGGATGATCTTGTTGGACACCAAATGGGGGAGAGGCTCTTGGTCCTGGAAAGACTTGATACCATAGTGTAGAGGAATACCAGGACAGGGAAGCAGGGTAGAGTTGATTGGGGAAGGGGAGATGGCTTATGGGATTTTCGGGGGAGGGAGGCACCAGGAAAAGGGACACATTTGAAGTGTATATAAAGAATATACCTAATAAAAATAAAAAAATACAATAAAACTCCCTGACAAGAAACAGTTCTTGGGGAGGAAAGGTGTTATTTGGCTTACAACTATAGGACATAGCCTGGTACTAAAGGTTGTCAGGGCAGAAACAATCAAGAACTTAGAGTAGAAACCATGAAAGAATGCTGCTTGCTGACTTGTTTTCAGGCTCATCCTTTCTGATAAATGTTAGGACGATCTGCCCAAGGAATATAGGCTAGTCCATGCTGTATCAATTAGCATTTAAAACAGCTCCCCCAAAGACATGGTGACAGGCCAATCTGATCTCAGACTCCTACATTGAGTCCCTACAGATGATGTTTCTTCATCAAAATTCTGCAGTCCTTTATAAATTCTAGGTATTAATCCTCTAATTGATGTATATAGTTGGCAAAGATTTTTCTCGTACTCTATATATTTTCCCTTCAATTTGCTGAGCATCTCCTTTGTTGTGAAGAAATTCTATGCAATTTTTTCTTGCAGTTCTTAATTCAATTTCATGTGCTAATAATGTTCTTTTAGGATGGTTTGTGCATATATGTACATATATGTATATATATGTATATATTAAAGGACAACATTTAATTGGGGCTGAGGTTAAAAGGTTCAGATGTTCTGTCCATTATCATTAAGGTAGAAGCAGCATGGTAGCATCTAGGCAGGCATGGTGCAGGCAGGGCTGAGAGTTCTACATCTTCATTTGAAGGCTGATAGGGGAAGACTGGCTTCCAGGCAGCTAGCGTGAGGGTCTTAAAGCCCACACCCACAGTGACACACCTACTCCAACAAGGCCACACCTTCTAATGGTGCCACCCCTTGGGCTGAGCATATGCCAGCCATCATGTTCCACTCCCGGACCCCATGAGCTTGTTCAAACGGGTGAGACCATGGGGGACTTATCTTGCCATAGCATAATAAAAAGTACATTTAATCTAACTTTGAAAAACCCAATAGTATATAGCAGACTCTACAATGTTAAAAGTCCAAAGTCTCTTCTGAGATCCATCCAATCACTTAACTATAATTGCCAAATCAAGACAGGAAGGAAACCAACTGGGCAAACTCCAAACTGCATCCCCATGGCTGATGTCAAAGCAGTCTTCTGATCTCCAACCCCTTTTTCATCTTTATTGACTACAACAAACTTCTTTTCCTGGACCAGTTCCACTTCCTGTTAGCAATGTTAAAAGTACATGGCTCTGGCATCTCAAAAATCTAGGGGGTCTCTAAGGCAACTTCAATGCTACAACTTCTTGTTTCAATGTCTGGAATCTATTCATGATCTTCTGGGCTCCTCCAACAGGCTTGTGTCACTTCTCCAGCTCTGCCCTTTGTAGCACTCTCTAAGCTCATTCCACTGCTGCTGCTGTTGTCGGTGGTCATCCCATGGTACTGGCATCTTCAATATGCTGGAGTCTTCCACTGCAACTAGGCTTTACCAATAGCCTCGCATAGGCTCTCTTCATGGTGCCAAGCCTCATATCCTTTGCATGACACCTTCAGTCCTGGGCCATCAACTGTAACTGTAGCTGCACCTTCACCAATAGCCTTCTGTGGCCTCTCACAGTGCCAAGCCTCAGCTGCTCTTCATAACCCCTCCATGCCTTCAAAACCAATACCACGTACGTGACTCTTACACATTACCAAGAATGGCTACAACATGAGGTAAAACCTTGGCTATCTCTGGAACACAGCTTTGTGTTCTCAGAAAACACATCCCAGAAGATTTAACCTCAGTGATACTGGTATCTTCTTAATCACCACTAATTTCTTAGCTCCAGCTGACCAGCTTCAATTGTCTCAGTAGTCCCTTCTCTTCCTGGCTCTACAGCTAGAGCCACATGATTGAAGATGCAGAGTTCTGCTCCTTGCTGGGGCTGGAACATACCCTCCCCCTTATTCAATTACCAGCTTTCTGTTTTTAGACTCCATGTCTGCCTAAGCTTGATTTTCCTGGAACTTGCTCTGTAGATTGACCTTTGAACACAGAGATCTGCAGGGCTCTGTTTCATATAATGCTGGGATTTAAGCTTTTTTTCACCTAGAACCTGCTTAGTCCCAGGCCAGCCTTGAACTCAGAGATCTCTTTTGCTTTGTCTCCTGGGACGAAAATTGTGTACCACCATACCTGGTTCTAAACTTAGCTGGGTAGGATCTTGCCCCCAAATCCCTTAATCTGTTAACTCCTAGAACATAGGATTCAGTTCCATTTCATTTTCTGGTGTCCATTTAATACTTGAAATATATATTTTGTATTTTTTCTTTCTCAGCTTGCTATGCTTATTCAAAACACACTTCATGAGACTTAACCAGAGAACAAAGTCTCTGCTGGGCTTTTTTGAGACTTCCTTTGTCAATGCAATTAATATAAATCTCTTTACCTGAGACTCAGGTAGACTCTTCCGTCAAGGGCAAAAAGCAGCCACATTCTTCACCAAAATACCACAAAAACAGTCTCTAGGCTACATTCTGTAATTCTTCTTCACTGAAATTTCTTGGACCAGGTCTACATAGTTCAAATCATACTCAGCAATAAAGTCTTCCATATTCCTACTATGATAACCCATTAAGCCCAACTTAAAGCATTCCACTGCTTTCCAAAGTCCCAAAATCCACATTCCTCCAAAAAAAAGCATGGTCAGGCCTTTCACAGCATTACCCCAGTCCCTGAGGTACCAACTTCTGTCTTAGGGTTTTACTGTTGTGCACAGACACCATGACAAAGACAACTCTTATAAGGACAACATTTAATTGGGGCTGGCTTACAGGTTCAGAGGTTCAGTCCACTATCATCAAGGCAGGAATATGGCAGCATCCAGGCAGGCATGGTGCAGGAGGAGCTGAGAGTTCTACATCTTCATCTGAAGGCTGTTAGCAGAAGACTCACCATAAACTTATATTTTGAAATGTGGAGGTTTTTTTTAGCCATTTCAGCATGTCATGACTTATATAGTGAAATCCTTAAGTATTCTTTTTGTGCAGAGTAAGAGAGATTGATCTAATTCCATTCCTTTGTATGCCACAAGGACTACTTTACAGCTGTGTATTCTGCCTCACCTGGTAAGGTTGGACATTCTGCTTCATCAGTTAATGTTTATCAGCTCTGACATGCTCTCTCATCTCCTTTCAATCCTCTTGATAAAGGGAACATGAGGTCCTTTGTTACTGTTCATCATCTATGAGATTCCATTCATCTTAACTATTTTTCAGTATATTTTCTCTCAGACTGCACAATTCCAAATATTTCACTGATTCTTTTTATAATTTACATTTTTTGAGAACTTCATACATGAGTACTGCAATACATTATTTCTCCTCTTCCCATGGCTCCCTCTGAAAATCATGAAATCTACTATGTAGCTGCTTTATATTTTGTATTTCTTTACTGAGTATATTTTTATTGCTAATTGAATCACTTTCTTATTGTTGCAACTTTTAAATTCTTATCAGATCATTGCAGCATCTGAGTCTTCTCAGTGTTATTGGCTGTTAATGATCTTCTGTATTTCAACTTCTTCTATTTTTATTAAAATACTTTTTGATTACAGAGACAACCAATGAAAATATATACAATACTATCTGTTGAAAGCAATGTTAAATGTAATAATCATAGACTTGGGAAAAGAAAAATGTAATTTCAATGTGTTCTGAATCATAATGAAAATATCTGTGCTTTCTGATGGTCTTAGGTGGCCTCTGTGATGGCATCTTTTGAAAACGTAAGTGGTCATGACCCACAGATTGAGAACTACTGTCACAGGTGTTATTCAACATTCTTTATCCCATCAGAGTGTTGTGATGTTTAGACATGATTTGTAGGTAGGAGAGGGAGTGTTTATTCAGCTTTTTCTTTGGTCTATTAATACCATCCTAGAAAAAGTGAAGGTAACAGTACACTGCTCCACTGTAGACAGTAAGATGGAAGCTCAGAGTACAGTGTGAAAGGAAATGTAAAAATTTATCCTTGCAAAATCCAGCCTAGGGAAGATCAGATGTAGAAAGAAGTATAATTGGGAACTACAGTTGACAGCATCAGTTTCCTTGTCTGTTTCGGTAGTGGGAAATATTTATAATATAGTTCCTCACTGCTAAGTCTCTGCTCCAAGTATCCAGTAAAGCATGACTCCTAAACTTGAATAGTTAACCAAATATCTTTATTATATCAAACTTCCAATTACATAATGCCAATTTGATAAACTCTATCCCAATATTTCTAACCTCTCCAAAACACCAGAAATATGTCAGAAGCCATCTGGATATCCGTGCCTCCTTCACTGCTCCGCTCCTGTTGTCTACTGAGCCTCTCTCTCTGTTTCTCTCTCTCTGTCTCTGTCTCTGTCTCTGTCTCTCTCTGTCTCTCTCTGTCTCTCTCTGTCTCTCTCTCTGTCTCTCTCTCTGTCTCTCTCTCTCTCTCTCTCCCCTCCCCTTACTTCTCTTAGCTCCTCCTCCTCTCTCCTCTCCAATCACTGGCCACTCACTGCCTCAATGTGAATGGATATGAAATATCTTGCAACATTTTTCTTCTGGAACTTATGGGTGTTGATTTGTTGATGTTCCTACCTTTTTGTTTTTATTGTTCTTTTGGAAACTTCACCTAATGCAACAATCTTCTAGTCCTCAAGTAGCACAACCAACAGGGTAACGAATGCTCAAATACATATGTCTGTGGAAGATTTCCTCATGCAAAACCACACAGCTTTTGTATCTGTGTATGTTATCTGCTCATCATTGCAAGGATCCATGAATACCAGAGACCCTGGATTTCCCTCAAGCTGTAATTACAGTGTCATGAGCTGTCCAATATAATGTTCAGATACAGTGCTCTTTGGAGCACTGTATACTTGTAACCATTGAGCCACCTCTCCAGCCACTCTGATGTAGACCTTAAATTCCTTCTTAAATATTATAAGATAAAGGCTTTTTGGCAGGCTATAGTATTACTGGAAATCAGAACACTTAGGAGGTAAGAAATTAGGTAATTGAGGAAATGCACTTTACAGGGATATTGGGCTCCCAGACCTTTTCTATCCTCTTTTCTCTCTCTGTTGCTACTTCCTAGCTGTTCTAGATTGAACAACTTTGCTTTATTATATTATGTTATGCTATTCATTTGTTTGTTTGTTTTTACCACAGGCTTAATGCTATAGGTCCTAGTGACCATTGGCTGAAATCTTCAACATTATGGAATAAATCTTCCCCCTTTAACAAATCTTTTATCTGTATACTCTCTAGTATTTAACGTGTTGTGAAACATCTCCAAAATGAAACAATACCTCCTGGAGGGAGGATTGAGGCTCATAAAACTAAAAATACTAACAAAACTTACAAGGCTCAGAAGGCTCAGAAAATTACAAGATACAGAAGGTCCCTCCTCAGAAATAGGCACATAGCAGATGGCAAACTAACTGACAGATGAAATACAATAATCTGTTAATCTGTCTTTTAAGGCAGTGTGTGTGTGTGTGTGTGTGTGTGTGTGTGTGTGTGTGTGTGTGTGTGTGTGTAACTTGGAGTATATGCATGCACAGCATGTGTATGGAAGTCCAAAGACAGTTTTCTGGAGTCCACTTTTGATTTTCACCTTGTTTTAAGGAAGAGTTTCTCCTGTTTCTGCTACTTCTCTATGTATTCCAAGCTAGCTGGGCCAGGAGGTTCGTGATGATTTTCCTGTCTCCACATCGTAACCCAATAATGAGGATACATGAGGTCTGGAGATCCAAACGCATGTCATCAGACTTGTACAGTGAGTGCTTTTTACTCAGGGAATCTTCTCATCTTCCTGATCCAAGTATTTTTAAACTATCTCAATAGACGGCAAAGACACATTTATTTCCTGGTAAAGACCATATTACTGAAATAGAATTTCTTTCTGAAAGGGTCATTTTATGGAATACCATGACAAATACCTTCAATGCATCATAGCTTTTGGACATCTTTGCATTCCAGCTTTACTAGTATAAACTCAGCAGCATCTAATGATCTGAGCCAATGGCTCTTCATTCAGTGATAAATAATGTAGCGAATATCCCTTTTCTATTCAAGGTATTGAGCTGTTGAATAAGATGCAGACATTGTTTAACAGTATTATGTATTCAGAAGAAATGCAATAGAAATGTGTGCAGATGCCATACCTCCATTACAGAAATACTCATAGCAATTTCACTTTAATGCTTGATGGTCTGTTAACAATTAGGCTATAAAGACTTAGAGGTAAAAAAAAAAATCTGTTTCCTTCCCTTATATTCTACTTACACTCAAATAGTGTAGGAGCTAAGCCCTGAGGAAATTGCCAATTAGCAGTTAGTAGCCATCTGCCCATCTAACAAATGCAATTCTTTCCTTATGAACTTGCCCTTCAGAGGCCACTCAGATTAAAGGGATATCAAGATGAAGGTCACTGGCCTGCTTCTCATAGACATTCTATGACAAAAGTATGCCTCTTATATACTCTGTGAATTATAGTGGTGAAATAGATATGAAACCATCTGCTCTGCTCTTACAGGCTGCTACTTCAGATACTGTCATATAGACCATGAAAGTAAGTCATCCTTCCAGGACCCTAATGTGAATTCCTACAGAGCAAAACAATCTTTTCCAGGCAAAAGCAGGTGCATTCAGGGGTGGTATGCTCATAGACACGATGACCCTTTTTCATTAATTCTAAAGTAAAATCCTAGGCCAATAAGATGACCCAGAAGGTAAAAGTACTAGAGGTTTATCCCCAGAACCCAGTGGAAGAATCAGACCAATGCCACAGTGTTGTCCTCTGACCTCTCCACCCTGGCACCTCAAGTTGTTGCACCACTAGGCATATCATCTCCCACTGAGGCCAGACAAGGCAGAACAGCTAGGGGAACAGGATCCACAGGCAGGGAACAACTTTAACGACTGCCCCCATTCCAGTTGTTGGAAGACTCACATGAAGACCAAGCTGCACATCTGCTACATATGTGGGGTGAGGATGATAGGTGTGAACATGATTCACAGGCCATGTATGTTCTGTGCTCGGTGGTTTAGTCTCTGGGCGCCCCCAAGGGTCCCTGTGAGTTGACTCTGTTGGTCTTCCTATGCCGTCCTTATCACTTCCTCGTTCCTCTGTCCTTTTTAGGGTGGTTGATCCTTCCCTCAACTCTTCCACAAGACTCCTTGAGCTCTGTCTAATGTTTGGCTGAGGGTCTCTGTATCTGGTTAGGTCAGGTGTTTCATGGAGCTTCTCAGAGGACAGTTGTGCTAGGCTCCTCTCAGTAAATTAAGCCTAACAAATACACACCTACACACACCAAACTTGAAACCTGGGGCTCCATGGTAGTTGAAGGCAGAAGGCATTGTAGGGCCTGTTTTTAATGGCTCTTCATCTGTCAATATAGCAGTTGCAGGATTCCAGCTTCGACTCCTCTTTGCTACCTTTGATCTTTTAGCTATTTTAGATGAGGATGTTTCCAATTAAATCAGGTTCTATACAGATAATCTGCGATAATGCCTCCATCTTGAAATGTTTAAGCTATTAGCATAAGCAAATCCCCCTTTTCATGTAGGGTAAAAAACTGACATGTTTCAGGGATTAGAATATGAACCCATGCAGGGGCTGAGGGTACATACTATACTATTTGTTTTAGTTACTGTTCTGTTGCTGTTGTTCCAGACCTAGGAAGCTTATGAAAGAAAGCCTTTCATTGAAGGCTTGTTTACAGTTTTAGAGGATGAGTCCATTTTCTTTATAGTGGGAAGCATGGCATCAGGAAACCAAACATGGTACTGTAGAGGAGGAGTAGATGAGAACTTACAGCTGATCCACAAGACACAAGACACCAGTAAAGAGATTGTGCAAGGTTTAAGTTTTGAAATCTTAAAGCCCATCCCAGTGACTATATAATTATACATCTTTCAACAAGGCCACACCCCCTAATCCTTCCTAAATTAACCATCAACTGGGAACCAAACAGTCAAACATATGAGCCTTTAGGGGCCATTCTCATTCAAACCACCATAGTACTGGTTTTACTATTATATTTATATCATAGTCCTGAATTGAATTATGGTATCTGTACTGACTGCTATTTTGCTTTATTTTGACCCTTGTTTCTGTCTGAATGTTTTGAATTTCCCCATTTGTTTCTCTGAAAGAAAACACACACACACACACACACACACACACACACACACACACACACACAC
>BDUI01006846.1:61179-79440 GCA_002335545.1 Apodemus speciosus
GACCTGGCTGTCCTGGAACTCACTCTGTAGACGAGGCTGGCCTCGAACTCAGAAATCCACCTGCCTCTGCCTCCCAAGTGCTGGGATTAAAGACATGCGCCACCACCGCCCGGCTTCAGATGATCTTTCTTAAACTCCATTGGTCCACTCAAATGTCAATACCAGAAGTAGCCTCAATCTCCTTTACTGGGGCTTCTGTTCCTAGTATGTTCTATTTTATCACTACTCACCTTTTTCTTCACCTATTTATCTTCATGTATTAATCATTGACTACCCCCATGAAAGTAGCAAAACATAGCTAGATGAT
This sequence comes from Apodemus speciosus, assembly GCA_002335545.1. NCBI lineage: Eukaryota > Metazoa > Chordata > Mammalia > Rodentia > Muridae > Apodemus > Apodemus speciosus. The sequence continues at coordinate 61,487 of BDUI01006846.1, forward strand.
GATCAGGGAGCTATATACCTATATATACTTATATAATCAGAAATTGACTCTGTTGTCACAGACAACCATGTGAAAGTTCTACTTATACCATATGTTACTATGAACATATTACTTAATCTTTCTGAGCATCAGTTATGTTAGTCGTGAAGTGGCACAGGGCCTAGGGTTGCTGTGAGAATTTAAGACACAATGCATCTAAGTACCTGACACATAGTCAATAAATTGTAACTATTATAATCATTGGGTTTTTTAGTCTTCATACTTGGCACAATGCCTGACATATAATAGATGTCCAGTAAATATTTATTGAGTGGAACCAAGCAGCCTAGCATCTCTGACAAGAGGTACATAATAAAATATCATCCCTAGAGAAACTGGATAGAAGTCGCCAAGATAATTAGTTGACTAAGTGAAAATTGATGATGTTAAATTCTTTTCTGGAGAGCATGCCTTTTTGTTATAAATTTCAAGCTTTGCTCACCCTTCAGAGGCTTTGGATATATAGTGTTTTTTTTTAATTAGGAAATTGATGAAGGAAAAGTAGGTATAGTAACTTGATTTTAGTAAACTGATTTGAAACATTCTTTTGAGATATTTTCTAGCTAATCTGATATTGATAAGAGAAAAATTATACCAATATAGATATAGAGAGAGCTTGCTAAGTGAAACAATCTAGACACAGAAAAAAAGATTGCATGACCTCACAATATATGTGTAATCATAAACAAAAGCCATACTCATAAGAGAAGAGCTTGAGCCATTCTGGTTGCCAAAGGATGGGAGTGGGAGAAAATGGAAGATGTTAGTGAAATGATATGAACTTTTGCTTACAGTATAAATAAACTGTGGGATCAAGCATAAAGCATGGTGACAGTAGTTACCAATACTGTATTGATTTCTTGATATCGGTGACAGAGCAGAATCTCTATACACACTACATATAGACTATTTCAACTATGTGGATGTAATATTCAAAAGTGGTGATGGGTGTGTTCATTATGTTGACTAAGACAATCATGTCCCAAAGTATACACACATCAGATATTATAGAACCTTAGTATATATGATTTTAATGAAATAATTCAAAATTTAAAAAAATACAAAGAAAAATACTGTGAAAGTAAAAAACTGTTTTTGTTGTTGTTGTTGTTGTTTTAATTCATTGGCATTACAGGGAAGAAGTCAAACAGAAGGACATTGTGATCCTAGGATCCAGTCCTAATCAGCTACCCATCTCCCCAAGTAGGGGATCTCCAGAGAAAGGAGTAAGCAGTGATTTTCCTTAGTATGACTTAAATACTTGTTTTCTCAGGTACAAATGCTAACATCAGGTAGAAAAGAATGCATTGCAAAAGGCTCTTGAAATACATCTCTGCAACTCTCAAGGCCCTGTGCTGTCAGCAGGTGCACATAAGTGTGTCCAAATATTGTCATACCGTCATGTGCTATTTTTCAGTGAAGGTCAAATGTGAGTGAAGTCACTTGATGCTTGGAGTTTCAGGAGACTACTTTGAATTTAAGTTCCAGAATGAGTCAGGTAAGATGAAAATCTCTGATCTACATACAACATTCCTACTTATCAATGGGTACATTTATTTTAAATACTCTTCTAAAAACTTCCCTGCTATCATATCCTACTGTTTGGGTACAGTGCTGACCTCTGCCCAGTCCTGACACTCATCAGGTTCAATTTATCAATCTTGGCCACAGTTATATAACTTATTTGCAAGTATCTTCCTCATCATTACTACTAAATAAAACTGACTATCCTAGTAAGCTCATTTCTGTACAGGTACCCTCCTACAACTGTGATATTTGGGAAAGTAGCCTTCAATAATACCTCGGGTTAAAGAATAACATCACTGGAATACTTCAGACACCCCTGGTGTGGTGGTTCATATCTTCAATCCCAGGACTCAGGAAATGTATAGGTCTCTATGAGTTCAAGACCACCTTGGTCTATACAGTAAATTAGGTCATTCACCTAGGTCATTTGAAGCTACATAGTGAGACATTGACTCAAAGAAAGAAAAATAAACAAAAGAAACCTTTAGATACCACTAAATTAAGAAAGACTCATATTCCTTTGAATAATACACTGACAATGTTTTTTTTAAGGAACTAGGCTCAGACTTATGAGCTCCAAACACTGCCTATAGACTAAAGGATCAGGTCATGGACTGGTTTTGGCCACTTCTCTGAAAATCTATCACTTCATCACCCTACTATGACTGATTACTACTGATGTACAAGGAACATGGAAAGTTAAAATTTGATACACTCAAAGTGTAGAATGCATGAGCTTCATACCAATTACAAGTACCTCTTCTTATATACTTATGTCCCAAGTGTATAATATAGAAGATAAGAAGACATTGTGAGTGACTATCAGGTGAAATATCCATTTGCAACCACAGAAATTACAAGATAACTAAACAGAAATTCTGCATGGGTTGACATCCTTGAACAGTGTATTGAACAAGAAGATTGTCACCAAAGACAATTTGGAATACTGATAGGGAAAATAATAGATGGTTAGCAAAGGGAGGGCTGGAAACATAGCTCAGTTGGTAGAGTACTTGTCTATCAGACTTGGAGCACTAGGCTTGATCCCTAGCACTGCATAAAACTAGGAGTGTTGGCACATGCCTGTTTCCTAGAACTCATGACAATGAGGTAGGTGAATCCAATGTTCCAGATCACTATTGGCTAGGTAGTAAGTTCAATGTCAGCCTGGAATACATGTGACCTTTTTGTGATTGTTGTGGAATACATGTGACCTTTTTGTGATTTTGTGATTGTTGGTGGTGGTGGTGGATTTTTGAGACAGTGTTTCTCTATGAAGCTTGACTGCCCTGGAACTCAGTCTGGTCTCAAAATCAGGGACCCAACTGCCTCTGCCTCCCAAGTATTGGGATTTAAGGCCATCATGAGACCCCTTATAAAATATCAAATAGTTCAATATTCAAAGCTCAAGTACCATTTATTTGGTAAAAAAACAAGTATATGAAAAATAGTATATACTAATAGTTAGGCACTTCATAGCTGTTTAGCATTTCCTATCAACTGTTGCAAATCTTTTAAGTGTTAGTTATAACCCCACTTTATATCTTATGGAAACTGAGACTTACAGAAGCTTACCACTATACAGAACTAATCAACATTGCAGCTATAGCTTGCATTTGTATATTTGGGGGCCTCCAAACCCTCATTCTTATCATTATGCCCAGGTGAAATTCAGTACTGTGTTTCAGGTTATTTGTTTAAGGGACAGGCCTCCAATAATGGGAAAGGACACCAGGAAGGCTTTGTGAAGGAGGACACTATGCTGAGCCTTCTAGGGGAGGTACTAAATGTTCATAGAGAAGGTGGGAAGAAAATAATACTGAAACAGTGTAGCATGTGCAGAAAAATGTGTGGCTTTGGAGTGAGAGAAGGCTTCAACCACTACAGAGGCATTTGGTACCCTCCCTCTTTCTCCATCACTGTCAGTGCCTGCATCCTCTCATGTTCAGCAATTAAGCAGGACAATGCCAGCCTGTATTAGTCTTGAGGTACCAAAACATTCATATTTTTCCCAACTCTGTGTTCAGTATGTCCGTATATGTACCATTTAATATGCCATAGTAGAATTTTTATAGTATAGAGATGGTAGATGATAGAAATAATTGTATTGTTTTTTTTATTTTTCTCCTTTCTTTTCAAAGAGTCATAGGCCATTAACAGCACACTATTAAATTCTTCAGAAATGCACTCAAAGAATATGCACTTTTTTTCCAAATGCTAGTCTCCAAATTGTTCAAACTATTAGGTTTGCACGATTTTTGTCACAGCAAGGAGTGAAGTAACAAATATGCTAAGAAATTAGCAGCCTTACACAAAATTTTCTCCAAATTTAACCCTTAGATGGATAAAGCAATTACTTGTCTACAGTGCAAACTTTGATCAAAATGAACATAAGTACATAAGTGGAAGTGAAGAAGTGGAAGTAGAGTGGAGACTGAAGAATAAAATGTACAAAGTCCAAGAGATGTGACCAGTTACACAGGCTATCTGTTCTTCCTCATCCCCTTCCTTTCATCTTGCATTGTGCACATCCCTAATATACCAGAACTTTACTAGGAAAGAAAGTGTCTATGCAGGAAAGGACAAGACCCTGCCTGGTGTTGAAAGAGACGAGTGCCAAAAGTGAGATGGAGAAAGGAATAAAGGCAGGGAAGAATGGTAATTATACAAGCAGGCTCCAGAGTCAAAGTGCCTACGTTTCAAAATCTGTCCTTGCACTTACTAGTTACTTCCACTTCCACCTCTGGCAAGTTACTTAATAACCTGCACCTCACATTTCTTATCCATAAAAACTGGCTATAAGTAGTAACCACATGCAGGGACTGACATGAAGATTGAATGAGTTCATATTTATGAAATGATTAAATTAGTGCCTGGCATATAGAAAACACAGTCTGTGAGGTTTTATTAAAAAAAATTGGCTAGTCAGAAAAGAAAACGTTCCTGAGGGCTTTGGGGTAGACACTGCGTTAATTGTATTATGCGGAGGTCAGCCTGACTACGCAGTGAAAGTCAGATGCCTGTATATTCCATCACTGAACTTCCGTCATCCACTAAATGCTTACCTACATAGAGGGAGAATCACTGTAATTGTTCATGTGATCCCTATGAGAGGCTTCCTGTTATTTGCAGTGTGCAAGTAAATGGGAAATTCAAATGCCATCCATATGTAAATGACTGAACTTTTTTTAGATTTCTAATTAATTTAAGTTAGAAATAAATGATATTTCCTAAACCCAGCACTTCACTAGTTTTTTTATATCTTCTACTGCCATGATGCTTTTAAAAATACTTACATTTTAAGTAATATTTTAATGTTTATATTTTAATTAGAAGATAACTACATCACTGCCACCTTCTCTCTATTGCCTACAACCCATGTCATTTCATACCTTCCTACCCACACTCCCACTCAATTTCATTACCTCTTTATTAGTGCATGTATATGTTTGAATAAATGCATATTTACAATCTGTTGTGTTCATTTATCATTGCTTATATGTGCATTGTTTTAGTGCTGACCAGTTTGTATTGGACAAACAATAAGAAGGCTCATTGTTAAAAGAGACTATTTTTACCTCTCCATATTGAGAGATTGACATGATTCTTAGACTGTCCTTATTTCTCTAGCTTTCTGAATTTATACCTATCCTGGATGTGCTAGTAAGAGCAATAATCTTAGACTACAAAATTCAGAGCATGTGCCTAACCACATGTGGGCTAAAGTGGGCATAGTTGATTAACTGATATTCAGTACTAAAGCCTTCAAGGGAAAAAAAAAGTATTGATAAGCTAATAGTTTTGCCAGGGAGAAGATGATTATTGTTTCTGGAAATTAGAAGGCATCACTATATGATAAGGAAGGTAGCACCATAAAGAACCATTGAGAAAAATGAATATAGATGTTACATTGTCTATAACTTCTTTCAGTGATAGACATTTTGCTACACTAAATGATGTGGTATATACCGGTAATGTGAAAGGGGAAACAGAAAGATTACAAGGGTAAGGCCAGTTGGGATACATAGCAAGACCTTGTTTCAAATAAATAAACTTCCAGAAGAGGTTTATTAGGTAAGGAAAGGAGAATAAAGGCATCTGTTGTACAGACTTCTTGCTTATTTGATGGACCTGCTGGATTATTCCCAGTGTATCTCCTTCAAAAGGAAAGGAAATTAATTAAATATTTCTTTTTTTCTATATTCTTTGTTTACATTCCAAATGATTTTCCCTTTCCAGGTTCCCCCCTCCATCTAAGTCCCATAAGCCCTCTTCCCCAATCAACCCCCTCCTGCTCCTCTGTCCTGGTACTCCCTACAATGTTGCATCAAGCCTTTCCAGTACCCGAGCCCTCTCCTTCCTTCTTCTTGGGAATGATTTGATATGTGGGTTGTGTTTTGGGTATTCTGCACTATTGGGCTAATAGCCACTTATCAGTGATTGCATTCCATGTGTGTTCTTTTGTGAATGAATTACCTCACTTAGTATGATATTTTCCAGTTCCAACCATTTGCCTAAAATTTTCATGAATTCATTGTTTTTAATTGCTGAGTAGTATTCCATTGTGTAAATATACCATATTTTCTGTATTCATTCCTCCACTGAGGGACATCTGGGTTCTTTCCAGTTTCTGGCTATTATAAATAAGGCTGCTATGAACATAGTGGAGCGTGTGTCCTTATTGCAATATTTCTTAAAGGTACATTCTTATGACCATACTAACTGCAAATGCCTACATAAGTATCTTGAAAATATTACAGATGTCCCTTGGGATGAAAAGCTACAGACTACAGCCCCTTTTTAGGCACATACTGAGAAAGGTGTTGTCTCATAGGAATGGCAGAAGTAACAAATAATATAGCCCACAGCCAGTTTATCCTCTTGTCTTTAAACTACCTGTCTCATCTAAGGTATTCAGGACCATGTTAGATTATATTACAATGAGGAAATAGAATTCCTTAAAGTAGATAATACAAACCATGTCTAAGGAAACTCAATGATAATTGCATTATCTCTGGCACACTGTCAGGGAATTATTTGCATTGTATTAGGTAGTGGAAGGATGCCAAAAGCTGTTTAAAATGCAAACCCAGTTGTGTCAGTCAGTCAGACTTTGGATACAAATGAATGAGAAAGCTGGAAGGCCTCAAAGTCGTAATTTCAGTCACACCCCCACCCTTTCCCAACATCAACAAGAGCTGAATACAATTAACAAGGGTTTGCACAGGCAGGAAAAATCCCTGTGATGATAATCTCATATCGTAACCCTTCTTCTACTTCTCCACATCCAGTTCACACTATTTGCAAAAATGTTCCCCCAAGGAGCCATGGTAAGCATCCTGTGCATGCTGCAGCTACTGCTCAGAATTGTCAATAATTCTGTCTTCATGATGCATTAACATTTGTATCACAATGTGCTCAATCTGTACTAAATGAGGGTGAAAACAGTAATGATTTTCCTTCCTCTGTCTGCACTCCTTCCACTGCTGTCTAGAAATCCCAAAGGAGTTGTCAGCATTACATACTCTAGGACCAAGGGATTTTTCTTAGTATCTATGTGTCATCCACACCATTCAGTATTTCTTTGACTCCTAATGAGTACAAGACATAACTTCATTGTTTCAGAGAGTATAAAATGTATATTTTTCTGATTTGGGCTAAGATAGCTAAATCCCTTTCTAATTCAGCAGTTCAATTCAGCATTTTGCAAGGATCCATATATATAATGGGGAGTGTGCAAGAAAGACATTTCCAATAAAACTTAGTTTTAATCTTCAAGGCATTAAACACAAAATAGTAATATACAGTCCTTTTTTGGGTAGTTATGATTAGATCCCATGGATATACAAACTTTTATATATTAAAGAAAAAGGTAAGTTCTTAACTTTTTAGGATAGTACACAGTTCTTTTGTTGATCTCTTGGAAATAATAATCTATAATAGAGAGGGGATCTTCCCTTGCATATTTACCATGGAAGGGTAAAAACCTGAGGGGCACAGAAGGTACTTGTAATAAGCTCCAGATATTTTATCTTTTCATATTCATTATTTAGGTTGTATAGGACAAATAGTAAAGCATTCTTGAAAACAAAAACTCAAGGATAACAAAAGCATGCAAACAAAGTTCCCAAGCTCAAAGTATTTCATAACAAAGAAGCTTAATGTTTGCTTTCAAAACTCATTTTGTTTCTCTTCTCTACTAATAACAGATTGAATTTCCTTTGGAAAGTAACTCCATGCCATTCTGGATTTACATTGGTTAACACACCATTCCACTGTCCTCATAGAAAAACAGGGCTTGGGGCTGGTCAATACAAGTGAAGAACATGCAACCATCATGTGAAATTGTAAAATAAAAGCCTAGAAATGTCGGCTACCACATTTTCTAGCAGTTTGGAAGAGCTATGTTGAAAAAACTGCCAACAAAAAAAGAAACAAGAGACAGAGAAATTTCTAATCACCTAGCTGTAACACCTTGATCATCATCAAAAATTAGTCCCCACCCTGGTCGGTGGAAGGATTACTTTTTCCTTGTAAAGTCATGTTGAGCTTGTTTATTATTATTATTATTATTATTATTATTATTATTATTATTATTATTATTCACAAATGAAATTCCAGGTCACAAATAATCAATCAATGGTATCTGTTATTTGGAGGGATTTCAGAGATCTTTTTGAAAATATCCAAACAATTGAATGTTTATTTTTTTACTGTTAATCTTGTCCTTGTTTTAATTTGGGCAGAATTCAATTTTACTAGAACCTTTGAAAACATATTATGATGTGTGTCCACAAAAGCAAATACTAACAAAAATGACTTGACCTGAATCTTAAAGAAGTCACTGTTTCATAGGATTATTCAAAATTCAATTACATTCTGAGAGAGAGAGAGAGAGAGAGAGAGAGAGAGAGAGAGAGAGAGAGAGAGAGAGAGAGAGAGAGAGAGAGAGAGAGAGAGAGAGAGAGAGAGAGAGAGAGAGAGAGAGAGAGAGAGAGAGAGAGAGAGATCTCCTTTGAGAAGATGTGTTTGCATCAAGAGCCAAACTATAAAACTCTTCTGAGAAATTTTCAGTGAGTAAATATAAGACTATAAAGACAGGACTGGAAGGAATCCTGCAGTGGTTTGTACCTAAAGAACTAATGACACAATCAGAATAAGAGTAGTCATGGCAAAGAACAGAGGGTGAGAAGGGAAGAAGTATTCTATCCATGGAAATCCTCATCTTTAAGTCTTCAAAAGTCTGAGCAAAGCTTCACCTAGTACAATGTACAGAAACTCTAGAGTTTTTGCTACAAATTATTTTATCATGATCTCTACTATAGAAACATTTTGTAGGATATATCCTAATATATATAAGTTCACTTTTCCATTAATGGTATTCAAATTTCATTGTAATTTCGTAATATTTCAGGGTAAATTATATTTTAGAATAAAATTTGATTATTTAGAATATTAGACATAAATATAGCATATTATTTTTAATAGTATTCATAATCATCTTTTTCTTGTCTGGCTTTGTTTTTTGACTATTATTTTCCTGAACTAATAAGATCCCTGTAGCTTTCACCTTATAAATCAATGACTGGTGAAAACCTTGTACTTGAAGCAAAAGTGCCAACTCTGCTGTTTATTACTGCTTCACTTCTACCAATGTTATGACCTTTAAACCAAAGTCAGCTTAAAGAAATACTCACTTAAGCCATATGTTTATTTTGTGGAATTTCATTTAATTAACGACTTAAGCATAATTATCTGAGCATATATAAAATACAGTGCATCACAGTGCATTGAAAACTAATAAATGATTTTATACTTCTGAAATTCATAACTGTGATGATTGGAAGGAAAAATGTTCCCCATAGGCTCAGGTATTTAAATACTCAGTCTCTAGTTGATGGCGTCGTTTGGGAAAATTTGGGAGATGTAACCTTTCAAATAAAATATCCCACTCTAGGCTGGCATTGAAATTAAAAGCTCCTTGTTCTCTCTCTCTCTCTCTCTCTCTCTCTCTCTCTCTCTCTCTCGTCACACTTGCCTTTGAGGATGTACACTCATAGCTCTCTGCTCCTGTTCTGATGCCTGATGTTCCTTGCTATGCCTCCCCACCATTATGGACTCTTAACCATCTGGAACTATAAGCCAACTAAACTGGTCCTTCTAAATGTTTCTTCTGCTCATTGTGTTTTATTATAATGATTGAAAAGTAACTAAAACCGTAGCCTTCTTTTGAAATGTCTTCATGAGTCTTAGGTGGCAGGAGACATTCTTTCATGGATACTGAAGGTGTCGATGCCAATATTTGCATTACATATTAAGTACATTTTAGTTTCTATACTATACAAAAGGTAAAATATTAGTAGAATTTTTCCTGTTTTTTTTCCTGACATCCCATTTTGGAAACCATTTATCTAGAACACTCTGAAGACAACACATAGAGAGTCTCCATTTTAAAATACCTAAGTCATGTGTGTTGTATAATCCACTAGATAGGCATAATGTGCTCTTGTACACTAACTACCGTGATGATTTCCGTTTTTCCTTATTCTGGAGAATTTCACAGTATTCGAGGAAATATAATTATATCTTCTCAGCATTTTACCCTTCAGCTCCCCCAACACTGAGTCCTTCCTTCCAACTTCATGACAGATTTTTTAAAATAACCTTTTAAGTGTTGTCCATGGTGTATGAGGCCATCCTCTAAAGTGTGAGAGTCCTACCAGTGACCACATGTCCCCAAAACAATGATTCACCCTTCCCCATCCACTATCAGTTACCTTGGCTATTGCTTAAAGCCCCAAATACTTTATAACCTTTTTGAATCCTGAAGGTATTTATTTATTTAAAAGGCAAACTGTCCCTTTTGTTGATAAAGGCTATAATATACAAATTATGTTAGAAATAAACTTTGAACATGGTTTCTCTGAAATGACTATAGCAAAAGTGACTCTTGTCACTTCTCAGCATAATTCCTAGGTCTTCACACCATAGGTGATAGGCAAGCAGTGATGATGTCCATAAAGAAGAAGATAATTAGGCTGCACATAAAGTGCCATCACAGAAACCAATAATCCCTAAGAAACCAGATGCATCCCCATAATTTGAACCACAAACCAGAAACCCTAGTCATGCTATATTTAGTGTTGTGTCAGAGTATGGTGGGGAGCATCAAGTAATTGGAGAGGTATAATGAGAAAGTAGATGGATTAATATACTTGGTTTTCATGGATGCTAGCCATCATTAGATAGATAATGAAAAACTGGGGAATAAATAAAATGTCACGATATTTCCAAAGAGAACGAGTACTAAGAAAAATCATCAGGCAGCTTAGTCAGGAACTGGCTCTTGGCTTAGGCACCAGTTAGCAACACAGGGCCTGACTTAATAGATTGGCAGATAGTCTAATGGGAAGCAGCACCAGAGATAGGGAAGCCAAGACACTGAGAACGTAGCTCATGTCAGCCAAGGTTGATATCACACAAGGCCAGAGCCTGTGGACCTTGCTTATGTATGGTCTGTGCCTGACTTTGATCCTTACAAATGTTATCTAATTTATTAAGTGTGCTGAGCTTATGATGTGAAAAACTAAGTAGTTGGCTCTCCTCCTTAGGGTGCCCCAGCTACCTTTCCATTGCTCTTTTCCTAGAGCTCTAATATCTACACTGGCTTTGATGTTATTCCCAAAGGTCAATTCTACATGGATGGCAACTTATTTTGAGCAAGGTGTGTTGGTTAATCGATAAGTGTCGATTACTGGCTTATAGTGTTCCATTTCTCAGAGAATTCTTCTCTTTGTGTATTCCATATTTGCAAGGCAATACTGATGACTAGAAAGCGCTCACAGAGTACAAAGTCCTATTAAAATTTCACAAATTGTGATAAAGAAGGAAATTTACAATCAGAGATGGTGACTATTCGAACCATACTTCCTAGTCTTCTCCACACCCAAATCTGTGTTACATAGAGAGGTCTGCCATTTACTATGCAATTACTATTGACAGAAATACTATATTATTTCCTCCTTTATCAACATTTGATGGTTACATCATCATATTCAACTTAACGTCATGCAGCCTACTATTATGATTCACCCCCATGCAAGGAGTAAATTAAAACCCACTGAGGTTAAAGAATTGGGTGAGAATATACAGAGAAACTGGAAAAACTGACACTAGAAAGCCAGTGATTTCTGAGACCCATTCATTTTCTTAAAACTGATTTTCTTCTGTCTATTTGAAATTAGAATGGCATTTATAAGAATTGTCAGTGTTGCTGATATAAAACAAATTGCAGGAGAAAAACCAGGGTCATGCTGCATTCATGAAGTATTTTGAAGTATAAATATACTTGTATTTATATACTCTATTGATTTATGGTGTTTTCCTAACCCTGAATTTCTGCAAACACTCAGAATCAAGCCCATTGCATTATTTCAGATAACTGTAGAACAAGAGTACAGAATTGCTCTACAACCCACAGCCCCACACGGGCCTGCTTTCTTATCACCAGAAGCAGTAAGACCTTTGTGTCTATTCTCTATGTTCATTACTTAATTCCAATTCACATGTAGGGTCATTGACAAAGTCTAACCTCTGGCCAAAGAATGTCAATTTCTTTTTCTAACGTTTAATGAGAGCTATTGATTTCGAGGTTCATAACATCCTGGCGGATCACCGTTGTCAGGAATCAATCATTAGATCTTTACACAGCTAGTGAGAAATTATTGGATTAAATTTCTCATTAAATATGCAGTCCAAATGTTTTAAAATAAGCAACTTAATGACCTCATTTTTTGGATAAAGCTGTTCCACTGCTATTGGAATAAATGAGCCAATTCCTCACTCTACAGATGTTGGTATGAATTTCCTGCTCCACTTGACTAAAATAAACATGCTTGGGGAGATTATTCTATCCCAGGGCCCTCTAAGCCAATAATATTTTTTAATTTGCAAATCTATTAAAAAGGAGGAGGTATCAATTACTATAGGATAGACCTTCATGGAGAGGCAAATGAAGTTGGGGAAGGGAAGAACACAGAACACAAATATAACATAGAATTTTAAAGTTGTTTTCACATGAATTTCGGCAACTAGAATTTATCATCAAATAGCTAACAGACAAAATATTTCTCCAGCGCCCACTTATGAATCCAAAAACAAAGTCTTCTTTTAGAAAAGGATTCATTGTTGGGTGCTTTGGGCTATGGTAATTATTAATATACAAGCATTCTATATTTAGAGGTATGGTTATTATCAATTCATGATATTCTAAAACATTTTATGGAAACTACTCTTGCTATTTAATTATAATGTTCATGCTTAATATGACAGAATCCTTTATTTTGATGAATCCGAAGAGGACCTCTGCTTCAAGCTTCATCTTAGCTCACTTATTTCCTCTTCAGTGTGCCTGACAGAAACAGAGCCTCAAGAGACTGCTAAAGTCTCCTGTCTATGCTGACAACAGTGTTGGAGCCCTTTCAAATTGGGTATGGAATGATGTCCCTGAAACCTGTACCTTTTGACCTCAGTGCTGCCTCTGCAGAGCAACAATCAAGAATTAAAGCAAAAACAAAAAAACAAAAACAAAAAAAAAACAAACAAAAAAACAAAAAAAGAATTAAAGCAAATGATATTCTCTCATTAGGCCTTGAAAAACTGTGGATTGATATATATTCTCCTTATCTTAATGGTGCTGGTAGCTAAATTTAAAACCTTTAAAAGTACTTGGCAGTAAGTAATTGGAGCCTCTGTGTATTTCTGGTAGGAGAATAAAATATTGCAGCCACTATAGAGAACACTATGGTGAGTGATCGAGTTTTTATCCAGGAGGACTTTCACATTCTAGTTCGTTTCTTGTTTTTGAGACTGCTTTTGAATGGGAGCCTATATGATCTCTGTCTTAGAATGCTTGCTATTGGTATGTAGGAAGGCTACTGATTTTTATAAGTTAATTTTGAATCATGCCATTTTGTTGAAATTTGCTGGAATTTTTGGGATCTCGTAGGTATACTTTAATTTCATCTGCAGATATATGGATGGAACTGAACTGAGGCAACCCAAATGGAGTACAAACAGAACGTCATAGTCTGTCTTATGTATAGGTCCTATATCTGAAGATTTAGAGTTGAATATATAACCTGAAGTAACCAAAGAAGGCAATAAAGTAAAACAAGAGCCATAAGGGGAGCTCAGAAGAGAGGACAAGGTTGCTATGGAAATGTAAAATGGGGAAAAACAGAGGGTGGCTTTAAGTGGGGAAGAAGGAAGCAAGGAAATACAAGAGAAAACAATAAGGATTTTTCAAAACGTTATAAGCTTACTTAAATACCTATATACACATAGGCACTTATATTAATGGAGTCACGCCACAAGAAGCCACACTTCTTCCCCTCAAGAGTCATTTATTAACAAAAATGTCACTGCCAGACATGGGAAATTTCCATTTGAGTTGTTGGTTGGGAGTCAAAGAGACTCCCAAAATTACCATAACTTGTAAGTGATGCCCTACTAATAAAGACATTGTAAAGCTGAAACAGACCTTGTGAACTACACACTCCTTCCTGAGGACTAGTCCTCACAGTATTGGAAGGTGCTATCTAAGTTGTCAATGGATAAAATTGATGAGTAGTACTATTCTTCTGTAAAGCCTATTATAAACCACGGAAGACTGTTCTAACAATCTACCTCCAATGGTGCAACAGTGGCTTCTTTATCTCAAGGATATCCAGTATCTGTCCAAATGGACTCAAGGCCAGCTCAATAAGAAGAAACTCATGCCTGGTACTGTAAACCTAGCCGACTACCTATGGATGTAGAGGTCATAAACTTGAAGAGAGTATACAACTACAATTTCCTTACAGCAAAATAGCTTCTAACTGTATGTTAAATACTTATCTGTATATCCATAGATAAGTGCAGTAGTCACCCCCTACCAAAGAACCTTCTTTATAAAAGCAGACAGAGGCTACCACAGGAGTGCACAATTAGTCAAACTGCAGAGGATAACTGACCACGGGGTACCCATTGCCAATTGGTTCAGACACAGCATGACTGCTGTACCTAAGCCTCAATGAACATCGCTGAGAGGGTACGAGGAGAATGATTGTAAGAGCTAGAAGCCCAGGATGCTGCTGCGAAATAGTGTCTTCCAGAAACCATAGGGATGCTGTATACATGAAACTTTAGTGGCATGGTTGTCTAATAAGACCTTCATAGTGACAGCACCAGTTGACATACCAACGTGTGTGGGAAATTTCACAAGTTCCAATTCCTAGATAAAAACCTATTGGTGATCAGTGGGTGCTAGGAAAGAGAAACAGTTTTTCATCCCTCAGGGACAAGACCCCTGAGAGGTTACTCAATCCCAAAGCCAGCTCTAAGCACATGTACATATGAGCAGCCCTAAATGGAATAAACAGGTTTTGTGTGTGTGTGTGTGTGTGTGTGTGTGTGTGTGTGTGTRTGTGTGTGTGTGGTATACTCAACAGGGGGTGTATATGTGTGTATGGACATATGTATGTATGTATTCAGTAGTTGTAGAATAAGAAAATTTGGCAGAGTTTGTGGGGGGTGGGAGGGGTTGGAATAGGAGAAGGGGGTGGAAATTTTGTTAACACAGTATTCATGTAAGAAATTAAAATTTTAAAATTCTTAAGATTAAGATAAAGAATTAAGAAAAGATCACAATATGATCCCAAAACATCACTTTTTGGAGCAAACTCAAACCAATTTAGAGGAGTGATTTGAATCAATATATCTATATTCACAGCAACATTAGTCACAATAGCTTCAAAGGAGAAAGAACTAGTGCATCTGAACAGACAAGTAGATAAAGTGTATCTACACAGTATAGTACTTTCAGATTTAAAAGGGCATAAGCCAAATGGAGGAACCTAGAAAACACTATGATAAGTATACAGAAAAGGCAAATATTTTATGTTTTACTTATCTGAGATATATAGAATAGCTAAGTTCACAGAAATTAATATTCAAAATATATAAGAAATTATTTCAATTCAATAGCAAAACCCCACCAGTAATCCTATGGGAGAAATGGGCAGAGGAGGAGAGTCAATATTTCCCAAAAGACAAAACATGAATAGAAAAGTATAAAATTTTATAAATCCTCAAATCAGGTATACTATCTCACACTGTATGCCTAGTCTCAAGAATCTGAGGCAGAAAGCATGCCATTAATATAAAGTTAAGGTAGACTACATAGTTTCCTGCCAGCTTGGAGTATAGAATAAAACCTTATCTTTAGAAAAAAAATCACTAACTCTCAAGAAAACTTAAATTACTTCATATTCACTTGAATTGTTATTATCAAAAACAAAAAAGGGGTTGGAAAATTTTCTTGGTAATTAAGAGCAATTGTTAGTATTATAGAGGACTTGGTTTCAGTTCTCAGCATCCACATAGTAACTCACAACCAGCTACATCTCCAGTTCCAGCAATGCCACACCCTCTTCTGATACGTACAGGCTCCTGGAAGCACACAGTACATAGACACAGATGGGGACATTTGTATACACACACACACACACACACACACACACACACACACACACACACAAGAAAGGGAAAAAAGAAATATAGAAATTAGTTTAAAAACAAGATATCAAATAGAAAGAATATGGATAAAAGGGAAGCCATACACATATTCATAAGAATGTAAGTTGTTTTTTCAGCAGCTATTACACCAGCTAACAATCTTTTGAATATGTGCTCCCAGAGTGTATGGGAGTGACCCTAAGCTTAGATTTTTGCCACAGTCTGGTATAGAGACTGAAGAGGCCACTCCTATAGCCAGGCAGGACTTCAAGAGGATGGAGAGGGCCATCAATCCATCCACTAAAGCTTCAACACAAAATTTGTCTTGCCTACAAGATGTGCAGGGATGACAATGGATCAGAGACTGAGAGAACATCCAAACAATGACTGCCCCTGGAAACTATGGATTAATGTAAAGGATATCATGCTAACTAAAATAAGATAAATAGAGGACAAATAGTTTATGATATTAGTTCAATTGGTAATATAAAATATCAAATTTTTAGAAGAAGATAATAAAATGACAAATGCCAAAATCAGGATGAAATGATAAACAGAAGTTATTACCTGAAGGGAGCAAAGTTTTAGTAGTTCACAATGAATAAATCTTAGGGGTCTGTGTACAACACAGTTTTAAAAATAAATAATAGTGCATCTTATACTTAGTATGTTACTATGGGGATAAATCATGTTAACTATACTTATCCCAAATAATAAACTGAAGAAATAAATAGAAATAATGTGAGATATTAGAGTGAAAAAAGATGGACATGTTCTTTGTTTTAAAGATTTATTTATATTTATTATATGTAAGTACACTGTAGCTGTCTTTAGACACACCAGAAGAGGGTGTCATATCTCATTATGGATGGTTGTGAGCCACCCTGTGGTTCCTGGGATTTGAACTCAGGACCTTCAGAAGAGCATTCAGTGCTCTTAACCGTTGAGTCATCTTACCAGCCCGGACATTTTTATGGTATAGTTTATGGTCGTGGTTTTATAAGTGTTTACTTATTAAATATTTACATTAAATATTTGTAGCATTTTTGTGTAACATCTCCAGAAGTATTTTTTGTCCAAAGTAAAAACAAAACAAAACAAAACAACAACAACAACAAAAAAAAAAAAAAAAACTCTAGCAGTTTCTAATGGATTTGGAAGGCGATCATGACACATTGTTTAATGAGCTCAGAGTTTCAGTTGGGCAATAAGATTTATCAGAGAAATAAGGTATTTATTTTAGTGTAACAGTGAGGGTTGGCCAAATGCTATTCAACTAGTTACTCACAAATGGCCAAATGTAAGTTTTATGTTACTTATGCCTATAACAATTGAAAAAACCTTGCAACAGAAAAGGATTAATGGTACAAAAATATACATGCCTATGAATCACCCAAATAATTTCTGTCATCAATTTGCCTTCTAAATTGATGACTAGGGCTGCTCTCAACCATGGTCAGAGTCTTCTGTTTATAGTGGGCAGCAGTCAATGCAGCGACTCATAGTTGGACAATGGCTTAAGAAGCAAAGACTGAATGTTCAGCTCTAAATAGTCATCATTATCAATCCTCCACACCCACCCTACCTACTAAAGCTCAGTGAGCACCTAGGAAGAAGGGTTGGAAAGAATGTAAGAGTTAGAGGATGAGGAGGAGTGCTGTGAACTACTGTCTTCTAGACATGACATTGCCACTGTACACACAAACTAGAATCATCTGTGGTTTCAAGCACAGGATTTATACAAGGTCAAGTTAACCAAAATGTCCTCCTAAATGGGGGAGATGATTTCCATGCCCCACTTCTTACTGAGACACTATTGTCAGTTGATGGCT
>BDUI01006847.1:46353-64611 GCA_002335545.1 Apodemus speciosus
CACACACACACACACACACACACACACACACACACACACACACACGAATTACATGAATTATCCCCAGGGGGAAAATTCCTCTTTAATTAGCTTTGGCAATAGACAATTGATAGCATTCAGTAATGATCACCATCATAAATAAATGTGGACCATGAAATCACTAGTAGTTATGTTTTAAGCTGTCATTACAATGATACTAAAATGATACTTTAGTAAAAATAATTTATAATTTATAATTTATAAAAATATTTAATAAACCACATAATAAAAAACAAATAATAAATCACTTCAAAATACATGGGAAAATGTATATTAACATGGCTTAAGAATTATTGCAGTAAATAATGCTTCTTATTTCTTTAACCTCCAGTCTTACTATTAATAAAGTCTGAACTTTCAGAGAGCAAGGACTCACAYTGCCTTAAATCTATATTCCCAAAGTCTTTCATATATCTAGCATGAGCTAGAAAAATAGAAATTGTCTCAGAGTGACGACTGAATGAACACACTGTGGTGGTTTTGTTACAAATGGCCGCCAAGCGCTCCTGTGTTTCAGTGCTTAGCTCATAGGAAGTAGCACTATTAGGAGGTGTGACCATGTTGGAGGAAGTGTGTCACTGTAGAGTAGGACTTTGAGGTCTCTTATGCTCAAATCTGGCCAGTGTCACCCAGTCTCCTTCAGCTGCCTGAGGATCAAGATATAGAACTCTCAGCTCCTTCTCYAGAACCATGTCTGAGTTGCTGTGTGTTTTCCATCATGACAATAATATACTAAACATCTGAAGTTGTAAGTCAGTCCCAGTTAAATGTTTTCCTTTATAAGTGTTATCTTGGTCATGGTGTCTCTTCACAGCAATAAAACCCTAATTAAGACACACTTTAGCTCTGAACTACATTCAAGCTCTAAAACATGAAATCATCTGCTTACATGATTCTGCTTACTGATAGAGATCATCCCTTCTGCCTTTTAACATAAATGACTAGAAAAATGTCCATACTGTGTTGTTTTATTTAAGATTGCTTGATTTAAAATAGAGAATTCAGAATCTGAGAAAGTATTCTTGGCATTGTTGTGTTAGTGACTTTTCTGTTTTTGTGATAAACATCATGACTGAAGAAACTTATCAAAGAGAGTTTAATAGGAGGTATGGTTCCAGAATGTTATCCAGGATGGTGGAGCAGAGGAGGTAGAGGATAGTAGGTGGCTGGGATCAGCCATGGAAAGATCACGTATGTAACAGCCAACGGGAAATAGAGAGCACAATGCATATGGCCTGTAGCTTTTGAAACCTAAACGCCCACCACAGGACTCAAGTGAGACACCTCCTCTAAAGCTGTCACACCTCCCAATCCTTTCCTCAGAGTTCCACCAACTTGGGAGCAAGTATTCAAACACATACCTGCAGGGGAGCATTTTTCTTTAATCTACTATACTCTGTAATGGAACATATTTAAATAATGATGAAATTTTTTATATGTGCACACATTTCTTTCCTTACAACTATTTTCTATACATCTTAATGCTTATTAATACTGTACAGTTTCTCTATGTCATGTTAATACCTTTTAAAAATGGAAAGTTATTTATTGGAGAGAATTTTAAATTGCTATGCCTTTGTCATAAAGGGGATACTGATATTATTTTGTATTATGCTATACCCTGTCATCATTTATCTAATACATGCATATGTATTACACACATCTGTCTGAATGATCTGTGAATTATTTTGGATCCAGTATATTTTAAACTGCTAGGGATATACTGGCATATAAAATTGCAAATATGATGCAAAAAGCACTGTCATCATGTAGCCAAAATAACTACATTATACAGAGTTTAAAGTACCTAACTTAGTGAGAACATAGGTTTTGGATAAGGCTAACTAAGAAAAAGCCATAAAAATTGGAGACTAGAAGAAAGGCATGGTCTGGTTGCTAGGCAACCAAAAGTCTAAGAAAGGTCCTCCTCATAGGATACCCATTTCTCTCCCCCACATTATAACGTGCTGAGAATATGTAGCTGGGATAAACCCCTTTACCCACTGATTTCCAACATCTGGCATGTATATTGTCCATACAATATATGCCCGACCATCTTACCTCTGTGCAGCCCAGATGGAAAAGACAGACAGCTCTGAAAATTATCTTCATGGAAGCCTCCGTGGAGACACAGTGAAACTGGGCTAGAAATGATCTGTCAGGGTCTGGTTGTCACTGACATTTTATGTCAGTGGCTTCAATGTGGTGGGGGAGGAGGAATCTGAACAAACAATAGGAAAAGCTGGGATGACATCTTTTCAGAAATAGTTGTGTCTTGGGGAAAGTTGCCAGGGTTGGGAAAAAGGGAGTTGGCCTAGGTCTTTTCTATATTCTCCAGGGAGAAAATATGAGATAACTGCAGAAATGGAAGTGTGACTTTCTTATATGAACTGTTCAAAATGGCAAAGTTTGAATTTTGTAAGAGTGTATTAAGGGTCTCCAAAATGCCATGTTCTGGAGAACTGAAATTTTTAGACTGCAGTTAATCACATACCTGATGTCTGGGAAGGAAATTGGACCTTTTGTAATTTTCTGAAATACTAGAGAAGACAAGGTCCAGTTTTGGGACTCTGACAACAGCTCTGATAACCAAAAATGTGATGTAGTTAATATTTTCATTTAATTTATGTCTTTCAAAATTTCTTTAGACAAAAGTGTGCAAACCATCCTCTCATTGTCAATGCTTTGGATTTTTGACCTATGAGATAAGAAAAAAAAAATCTCATGATTTTGTAGCAAACTAGCTTATTCATGAATCCTAACATGGAATGGAAAGTAGCTATAGGTAAAGTGTTCATCCATTACAKAGTTTTGAAAATTCATATATTTCACTATAGAACTACTGATTATTTGAACAAAAAGTGGCTCAAGGTGATAGTGGCAAGTGCTGTGCCCGATCAGAGCAGGGAACTATATTCATGTGCTGCCCCCTTTATCTGTCTTAGGTGTTGTCAAGCTGGGATTCTTTTGGACTACTTGAATCTGAGAAGGATAAATTAAAAGCAGGGAGATGGAGATGTACTGCCCCTCTGGCTCTCTAGCTATACCTCAGTACCATGAATCACTAGGGATTTGACTTAGGCAACCTATAATTTTTATAAGTTTCCTCTAATACCTTTAGGGTTTCTCTTAAAAGTCCTTGGAAAGTTATTTTTTAACTGCCAAAGCTTTATCTTCTTTAGAAAGAGAAAGAGGGGATAGTTATCATCAACCTTTCAAGACAAAATTTAAATAGCACATAACCAATCACGTAGTTAGCTCTAGTCATTGTAAGAAGTTAGCGTCATTAACCCTGCTCTGCCTTGACAGTGCCAGTGTTCAATGGTTCACCATAATGTGACTTCTGTTCCCCCTATTTGATTCTGTATCCATAGCAATGCCTATCTTTTTGCAGTACCAGTTGACTCTCATGCTAACCAGTTATGCTTCTGTATTGCTATTAGACATCTCTATAAAAATGGCCACTCCATTCTGAATCATTCATTTCTTGTACTTTTCTACAAATCTTGCAAGTGATTTATGTCTTAATTGGAGTCTCCCCCTCAAGATGAAGCCTTCACATATTTTATAGCCTCCAGGTATTTATTTAGTGCCTTCTTATAGCATTTGTTGTCTTTGCTACTTCTTGATACTTAGAATTTATGACATATTTTGTTTACTTTGCCTTTTAAAGTAACTATAAATATTAGGATCATGTCTTCATATTTCTTTGTACCTTTATAATAAGTTAGGGCTTATGAAAATTTTCCCAAAAATATCTGAACTGAGCCTACAGATTTCCTGTAGTAAACAAAGAAACCTCTTGCATCTCTGCTTTTCTTCTTCTAAAGAAGACCCTAAAATCATTTGGTTTAGTCTTACACAATAAGCCCAAATGTACCTCGGATGTTTTTCAGTGGGTACTTGGCCACTGAGACACAGCTGAAGATCTTGAGGATACATGTTTGCTACTTTTTTGTTCTCCTCAGCAAGGGAAAAGGTTTCGAGATGCAAATTTGAGCAAAGTAGACATGCAGCTCTCCCAAGAAAGAGCAGAAGAAATGACTGATGTTGCCCTTTCTAGGAGAGATGGGGAAAGACGGAAGGTTAGAAGTTAACATGAAAAGATGTTTGTGTTTGGAGTCTCAAAAGAATCTGCAAAATGCAAGCACAAAAGTGCATTTATCAAGATGCATTGGGAGGTGTGCATATTTGATATGAAATTTGGTTGACAGAATTTGGAAGACCAAGAAGTTTTAACATCTGCCATCTGCAAACTGGAAAACCAGTTTTCATTTACTGGTAGTGGATTCAGCCTGACTCCAAAGGCCTGAGATTTGAAAATGGAGGTACTGCTGAACATCTCTGGCTAAAGATATAGGAACGTTGCCTTATTATCTGCATGGTGAAGTTGACTCTACTAGATTGAATAAAACAAGGGAAGGAACAAGGGGAACAGAGAGGGAGAGGAAAGAGAAAATTCACCTTCTAATATTTTACTCTGGATACTAAAATGAAAAAATTTCATGTCTACTAGTAGTGGTGAAGGCATAGCTTCTTAGTCGACCCATCCAAATGCTAACCTCTCTCCAAAGAACCCTCAAAGCTTACAGAAGCATGTAGAAATAGTGTTAGTTGATTTATGGAGTTAACAATCATAAGGAGAATATTTATCATTTGCTTGATGACAATTAAGTGCTATCCCAAGGAAATGGAGAAAGAAGAAAACTTAAGTGAACACAGACAAGAACAAAGCATTAATAGTCTCCCGCTGTTATTCATTCCATTATTGTTTTGGAAAAACTTTCCAGAACTATCAAAATAGCCTTTGAACAATAGAATAGTTTGAGGCACTTTGGACTGGTTAAATTTAACTGGGCGGTTGGGATTATAACTTTTGGGTTTATAAATTATTACTTCTGTAGTGATCTTGCAAACCAACCTCATTCATAACCTAGGGAGACAATGTGGTGTGCAAAAGAAAAGGTAGCAGTGCATAGATGTGAATTTCTGTTTTCATAATGTCCTTAGCCTCCATTTTCCCCACAGGCAGGAAGTGAAGGTGAATACTTGGTAAAATATTATTATTTTATCAATAATTGTTATTAATCTAGCTTGATGGACGTGTACTTGGTAAGTGCTCATTCTCATGATCTTGATTAAGTGGGCTGGATATTTATACATCTGCTTGCTCACATAGTAATATAATGTCACCAATGGAAACTGAAATAATTAATTTCATTGGGAGAAGACTGAATTGAGGCTCTCAGGTATAATGAATCCATTTAAGATTTTTTATGGATATTTAACTGATTTTAAAATTTCACTCTGAATATGGATATTATCAGTGATGTGTCCATATTCCAAGACTTTTCAGCATGGCCTTACTGGTTACTCTTGTCATCTTAGCACTAGCTTTGACTTGTGGGGCTTCCTCTGGTTTGGGGAAAGGCTGTTTTGCTTTCATATTTAGTTATAACTTCACATCTACATGTTTCCAGTACATTTTTGGGGGGAAAGAATTTTTTTTATGATTTAACAAGTTAAAAAAATCTTTTCCTCATTTTTTTAAAGCATGAACAGATGGTGCTTTTCTGTGTCTTTTTAAGGTTGCTCTGTTTTCCACAGCAGCACCTAAGCTATGCATTTAGTATAACTGAAAAAAATGTAGAAAACAAAAGTGTCCATATCATTTTGAGTTTATATCAACACTTCTACCGTACTAGATGTTTACTGTGCAATTTAGTTGCATTTGTGTGGACAGGTGACAGCATTGGAACTGAGACAATCTGAGTTCATATACTGCTTAAATGAAGCTCAAGATGACAATGCAAATTTAATTTTATATAGCCTGTARTTTAAAACAAATATGCCCCAATTATGCATTAATATGTGTAATACTTTATACTTGATCATAACTGACAAGATTAAATGTGAAGAATAAGAGCAATAAATTTGATCTTTCAGACATTTTTATTATTCTCCCCAGCCATTGTATCTTTCCTCTATAAATCATTGATTCTTAACCAAATGAACTGCTTAATTAAGGAGATGATGGGTACTTGGCAGAGATAACTGGCTTCTTCTCTGTTGTGCAATGTCCATTCCAGTGTTACCCTAAAATATATATATAAATAATTTAATCATTTATGACTATGCCTCCCAAAAATCACTTCTTAGAGTGACACCAAGTGGTATTTAGGGGCAATCATAGTCATTGCCCTCCGAACTTTAAAATGTAGGTAAAAGATCTGGAATAAAATGAACAAATTTATTCTTTGCTCATAGTATTATCTAACCATAGTAAACTATTGGATAATGTGTAATGGTCAAGAAAATTATCTTGTTCCTTTTTTTAATTTTGATAGTTAACAGGTCATTTATTTTCCCCACACTCTTAATTTTTCTTAAAATAAGAAATTTGAAAACTTTTGGCCTTTAGCAAATATCCTGAATGTGGGATATAGAGAGACACTGTTGACAGAAAATAAGAAAAAGCTTTTGCACTTAACCAAGCAGCCCCAGCTGCTACCTCAGTCCTGCCCATCCTTCAAAGTCTCCCTGACCTTCCTAGGTTAAGCTCTTCCTTTGAATGCTCTCTAAGGGATTTGTAACCTTGTGAATCTATCTCTCTCAGGATGGTGCAAGCCTCGTGGGAACAAGATTTCTGTTTTATTCATTTTAAATCTCTGACCCCTACACATTACACAGTGAATGGTACTTAAGAACCATTTTGTGGAAATAATGTTATTAGATTCCAAGAAAGACAATATCTTTCTCCTTGTCTCTTCTGAATGTTATTGAGTTGTTATGTTAGAGCTTACATTTTCTCTCAGGTAATGGTTTTGAAATCTTTCTGGTCAGAGGAATATGCCATCGTGACCTGGATCTGTGTGTCCTAAAAAGGTTGATTTTATGATGATGGAGGTTGTCACTGCTGATATCAGGAATGCTGTGCTATGCACGCCTTTATGTGATAACTCCATTTGGCAGATAGGCAGATGRATCTTTTAAGGAACCGAGCAAGTTGTCTACCCTCACAGAACCAAGACTCAGAGTCATTTCTATGATGTTTTAATAAAACAGTATGCTGTATTGCCATTCACCACCCCTGCATTTATGTATGCCAGAAATTCATTAGATGTTTGTTGGCTATACCATTTTATTAATAACTTGTGAGAAGTTTAAAAGTCATTTATGATAAACTCTTTGCTTCCCAATCAGTATGCCATAGTTCTTGCTCAAGAGCTGATCTGTGAGGTTGATAGATATACTATCTAGATTAGCTAGTGAAAATTAAACATGTCAGTAGTTGGATTAGAACAATCCACTGTCCACTGAGGAATTGAAAGCTGTTCTTGGAAGTGCACCTGAAGGATGTAGCATGGTAGAGCTGGCTCGTAAGGCAGCAGTGAGTGATCTCCCTTCACACACACACACTGCTTTTGAAATATTTTAGGATTTCAAAGCCAAAATGCATAAAGAGCTCTTAAAGGATGACTGCCTGGTTCATTTTCTGCAACATACAGATTATGTAATGCTTCATTTTAACTCTTTATTTATAAGCTAGAATATAATAATTGTTTGAAGACTAGTTTTAAATTCTTATCATTTAGACAACTCTTCAGTTTACCTAAAACACAAATGGGCTCTGATTTAAACTAAAATACTTAACTAAGGTATATATTGAACTTAAAGGACATGGGACATTTAAAAAATACATTTTTTCAAATTTCTAGCAACCTGTAGTAAGAAAAGTGAATATTATTATTGGTTTTGTAATTTCTAACTTAGAGAAAAAGGTATGAACAAATAAACTCACTCTAAAATATATAATCCTTGAATTTTTAGTTATAATTTCTACTTGGAGGATGTCATATTTGTACAATTATGATCAAACTTATCCTCCCATTCCCCTAAAAATACTGCCACATCTATCCAAAAAATGGTCAACTAGCCATGATGGATATAGCAGTTTAACAACATAACAATGGCGTAATTGTTATAGAGTGACTAACAACTTTTTTAATCAGATTTGAGGCTTGCTTCTTAGGAGAGAATTTCATGCCTAGTGAAAAGCCATGGCAAGATCAAAAGCCTTGGCAGGAGAGGTCATAGGCGCTCAGGTACAACCTACTATCTTCATTTTGAGTGACTATCCTGTCAAATTGCATTCTAAATATTTATGTTTATACCGTTATATATGTACTCCCCTATACTTTGGTTAGCTAAGCTTCTTTTGCCAGTGGGGAGCAGTCAACACAGAGATGAAAAATACGTTAAAGTGCTAAGAGTAGCAGACTGAGTGTTGATCCTCTAAATGGGAAATCTTTATTAATCACTCTCTAGACAAAAGACTCAGGGAATATCATGGAAAAAGGTAAACACTGTAAGATCTGGAGAATAGGTAGGTGTGCTATGAAATGCTATCACCTGAACATGACTTGGGCTTGTCACTCACAAACTCATAGCAGCTATGGTTACCTGTACAAGACCAAGAATGTCAAAATCCTGATATAGATAACGGAGGTATCTATTATTATTATTATTATTATTATTATTATTATTATTATTATTATTATTACTTTCCAGACCCCTCCACCTACTGAAAAGCTATTGGCAGTTGATAGTTCCCAGATGTGGGAAAACCATTCTCTTTGGGGGATAAAGCCATGGTAGTTTGTCTATGCTCCAGTGGAGACCCCCACACCCCTGAACATATAGACAACACCAAATGGACCTAGGAGGTTAGTGGAGAGAAAAGGAGGGGATGTTAAGAATAACTTGAAGTAGCAGCCTATTTATAATAGCCAGAAACTGGAAAGAACCCAGGTGTCCCTCAACAGAGGAATGGATACAAAAAATGTGGTATATATACACAATGAAGTACTATTCAGCCATTAGAAACAATGAATTCATGAAATTCTTAGAGAAATGGATGGAGCTGGAGAACATCATACTAAGTGAGGTAACCCAGTCTCAAAAGAATACCCATGGTATGCACTCACTGATAAGTGGATATTAGCCTAGAATATTGGAACACCAAAGACACAATTCACATACCAAATGCTGTCCGACAAGAAGGAAAGAGTGGACCCTGGTTCTGGAAAGGCCCAATGCATCAGTGTAGGGGAAAACCAGAACAGGGAAGTTGGAAGGGTTGGATAGGGGAAAAGGGGGAGGGAAAAGGGCATGTGGGACCTTTGGGGGGTGGGGAACCAGGAAAAGGGAAATGAAATGTAAATAAAGAATATATCCAATAAAATTTCAAGAAATAAAAAAAGAAATGTGAATAAATAATATATCTAATAAAAGAGAGAGAGAGAGAGAGAGAGAGAGACAAAGAAAAAAAAGAATAACATGAAGTTGGTAAGGATTATGGTATTCCCAAAGAATCACTACGGGCACAAAGATCTCTCTGTCTCTGTCTCTGTCTCTGTCTCTGTCTCTCTCTCTCTCTCTCTCTCTCTCTCTCTCTCTCTCTCTCTCTCAAATAGAGCTGATATATTAAAAACTTCAAAAGAATAAGGATGCTGATTTCAGAGTCCAATCTCAAACCATAGAGATCACAAGACAAAGAAAGTAAAGGGATCTAGTGTTCTCTACAAAGTAACACCATAGGCTGGGATCCTCAGGGGCTGTCTCTGCTACTCTCCTCTGATCTTCTAGACCTTTTTTTTTCAAGGATCTACAAGTGTGTGTTCTCTTACCCTAGTAGAATAAGMCTTCCTTATTCTACTAGGGTAAGTTTTCATGTCACATCAGTTTYCAGCTCAGAGAAAATCATCTCAGTTTCTTTTTATGCAATGAAAGAA
This sequence comes from Apodemus speciosus, assembly GCA_002335545.1. Classification (NCBI taxonomy): domain Eukaryota; kingdom Metazoa; phylum Chordata; class Mammalia; order Rodentia; family Muridae; genus Apodemus; species Apodemus speciosus. The sequence continues at coordinate 56,187 of BDUI01006847.1, forward strand.
TCCCAAACTTTCCCTAATTCTTGAAGGGAATGAACAGGGTCCCCTGAATGGTTTGGCTTTCTCCTTCATCTTTCCTTTGGTTTCAGACCCAAAGCCTGTCTCACCAAAAGCCATGTCTATACAAGCTGTGCCTTGGGAATGTGCTACAGAGTTTGCTGTTGCTACATTCTTGATTCTTTGTTTCCATTGGAGATTTCTGTCCTTCAGGAATGTGTATTTTCCCACTTAATGGCCCATATCAGATCCTTATTTGTTACATTTAATTTCAAGGGTCAGAATCAGTCCTTTAAGAATGGATAAAAATTGTCGAAAGTAACCAGTATTCTATGAGAACAGCTCAAATCTAATAATAATAATTAGGAGCCAATTAGGCGCCTAAAAAGCTGGTGAAGAAGGAAAGTTCTAACAGTTACAAGAGTTCTTGTATTTTTTAAAATGTCTGTGTGAGGGGTGTGGCTTGATGGGCCCTGCCGAGGTGCTCCTCTGAACAATCAAGCCTTTCAACAGGCCTAATATAAAAGGAAATTTATTGGGGACATGGAGAAGAAGAACGATGGAAAGTCCTTTTTGTGTGTGTGTGTGTGTAAGCTAGGTTTGTACCTGGCTGTTGCTAAGTAACTGTTGGGCGGAGCCTAGAGGAAATGCTAACTGGGTTGTGAATATTGAAGGATTCTTCTGAACAGTATTTTGTGACACCCCAACCCAGGATGATGTGAGAAATTATCAGAGACACAGATGTAAAACCTGGAGTTGCTTTTTGCCCCTAGCTGTTTGCTTTTAAAGCTTTTTGCCCTCTAACTTACTTATGACTCCCCCTGCTGTCGCTGTGTGGCCAGGTGTCATGCACCTTGACATAAACCTTGGAATAGTCACATACCTTAAGAACATTTTAGAAACATTTGAAACTGTTTAGAACTATTTTTGTTGCTATGGACTGGAGAGAATTATTGGGTTTTCGTGGAAGGAGATCAGAGGTACTAAACATCCAGAAAGCTCACAACATTAGTAATTGCTTCTTCAAGAAACATTGGGCTGCTGAGAACTGAATATCTGCCCCCCTTGTCCTCTTCTGCCCCATCGTGATGGTGTGCATGAATGTCTTTGCTGGTACTGCAAGGAACAGCAGCAATATTAAACAACAACAACAATAAACACTGGGTCCTTATGAGGCTAGGTTCCAACATTATCATTCAGTTAGTAACTTTGATGACAAAGCTTGGTGACATCAGATTTGGAATCATTGATGATCACAACGCTTAGGGGACTGCTGAGACCCCCAAAGGTGGGTTAAAAGATTGTGATCAGCTCCAAAATTTATCTGCAGTTCAAAGACCCAGAAAAGTGCCAGAATAAATCTACTCCTGCTCTGTTGGTTCGATTTTTTGTTGTACAGACCTCAGCGGGCATCAGGGTGCACAAGGAAGGAAGCCAGGAGCATGCACTAGGAAAATCCTGGGATTCTTTGTCAAGAATGTAAAACATATAAATAGATACAATGTCCTGGGGGGGTGGGACTGGACCTTTCATTGGGGGTTGATATATTTATCTTGGATCCTCAAAGCTTGCTTTAGGACCCTATGAATGACCAGTCTGCATGATCTACCTCATTTGGCTTCACCCTGGAAGGGGAGGAATATTTGGCAAAGAGGAATCTAAGAAGCATGTTTGTCTTTATGTTTCTTCCTGCTGGGAAGCCAATGTAGACAACAGGTCTCAAGCAGGCCAGAGAAAAACTGGCAAAATGGTCCCAGCCAGAAAGTAAAAGCCCAGCCAGGCGAAAAGGAAGAATGTTTGTAACATTTGTTTCTTCCTTTACTGCTGTTACATTGTCTCACAGAGGGAAAGTAAAAGGATCCATGCTGGCTGCAGTTGTCTAGGTGAGTGTTGGCCAAGATGTTTAGAAAGCAGTGATTATGGAAGATTTCTGCTTGAGATGAGATAGAAAAAAAGACTATTTTAATATTTCCTTAAAGGACTAAGGTACTTGCAGCAGTAGAGAGCTTTGCAATTTAGTAGAATATCCAGTAAGAATGGTTTAGAGGAAAGAGGCATAGAAAAGTAAATTCTGGAACCACAGGGTTAGGCGAGGTAAAGGAGAGAAGAGAAACGACAGACGCCTAAAGCAGATTGCACATCTACCAGTTAGTTAAGGATTTGAATTTTGCCTTCACGCCTGATCTACTTTGGGAAACTTCAGTGTTCATTCATTTCAGCTTTTTTTTTAAGGAGAAAGGAATCCGTTTTTTTATTCATTATAGAAATACAAAGTCATTTCTGATATGCCTATTTTTAAAACTAAGTTTGGTAGTTTTAAACTATTCATTAAAAGAGTTGATAGAAACAAAGATCTACCTGATGTAAACCTGTTGGGTGGTCTTACATCGACCTCTTACTTAAATTCTATTGAAGAAGTGTCTAGAAACAGTTTTAGGATCAAAGACCTGTGACAAATCTTCATTAACATCCATGGTTACCTCCAGAAATGCTATGGAAGAGCAAAACACTGAAAAAGGCATTGGAATATCTGCTGTTAATGTCTGCAACTTTTTTTTTTTTTTTTAATGAAGAGCCAAAGGTCTCTGAACTGGATAGCTAGTCATTTTATTTGACTTTTTAATATTATGTCTTGGAATGTTTTCAAAATCAAGCCTTGTAACACACTGTCAAGAGGAGATAATAGGTGTCTCTGCAAATGTCAAGGCAAAGGTCACATCTGACATATTCATCTCCAGGTTTGGCTAGCAAGAAACTTTGTCATTTTCCTGTTCCCAACTTACTTATCCCCTAACTCTCCTAGGTTAGTTTAAAGATAGGGTAGCAGATCTGGCTCTTGGTTGGTCACAATATGCTGCTGTTTTATTTTTGGATATATTCTCATATTCTTCATACAGTTACTTGCCAGTAGATCTGGCTCACCAAGATATAAACTTGGTATCTTTTTCTGTGTGTTGTCACTGTTATTTGTTTGTTTTGTTCCAACTCTAACTTTTGGAAATTTGCCTTATATAATAGTAGATGCTCAGCAGTTGTTTGCTGGAAGAAATGAGTAAATTGTTTCCTTAATTCTATGCAGCAAGTTCAAACAGAGTAAGGGATGGAAAGAATGTGGGCCACACTGAAATTTTATGTGCCTGATCCTCAAAGTCAGCTAGTATCTGTGCAAGCATTTTGGGCACTCTTACAAACCAAGTGAAAAGGTTAAAATTTAAATTTTCAATGATGCTCATGCCCTAATCTGCTTAGATGCTCTTTGGAAAAAATAAATGGTACAGTTGCAGCATTTACTATGTGAAGAAAGGGAGTGTTCCATTCCATTCATTTGTAAAATATATCTTCAACCTCTGAGCAAGGAGGCAGGGTGAGGCAACGTCTTTATCCTTTGACAATCTTATATTCATGCTGGCTAGAAAGGTGGAAAATGCAGTCTTTACAACCTTAGGACAAAGCAACTACCTCTCAGCCTTTGCAGGCTGCACCATTTAATTTTCTGTGYAGATGACTGACTAATGTAGGAAGCAGATTTGAAGTAAGGGACAAGGAAGGCTGGGCATATTAATGACTCTGCCTCCCAGTGGGATTTGCAGTTGGGAGTGATGGATGTGGGGAGTGAGCCTTCATCCCCACCAAGGCTTCTGTGTCACAGGCTAGCCCATGAGCCTTCTGCTGATTTTTTCTTGCATGTTTCCCAGGGTCAGGTTAGGGCTTTCTTTGTTCATCTTGATGATTTCTTTCTCTAGTATTTGTTGTCTCTCAGGTGAGCTACATCTGTTCCATTTATTCCTATTCACTGTGAAGATGACATTCTTTTCCCCAAGTGATTCACAGTGTGATTATTATACTGGCTTTTCAAAACTCACTTCATAGTACCCCTCTTATTTTCAACTTGCTTGTTAAGGGCCTTTGAAATTGGCTAATTTCCTAGGCTGCCACTGATTTGGATTTTTTCTAGAAACATCTGCCAGTATAGAATGTTTTATGGTAAGTGTTTATCTATTTGAATAGCAGAACTCAAGGCTCCAAGAAAGTCATGGGGTTTAAAACAAWTTTACTTTCAATATTTTGATTAAACTGTATTTTGAACCTAAGAGTTGATACTTTGTAATAAATGGACAGTTGTAGCCTTAGTTTTGAAAGATGACACATAAAATATTCTGAGACATTGGCATGCAATCATAGGGACAATCAATACTAATGATTACTCACAGTTGAAACTGCTAGTGGTAAACCTCAATAATTTTGCTTTAAACAGCCTCATTCTATGACTTCCATTATTCAAGTCCCATTTTGTTCCCTACCAATCATGGTTAAAATGCTCTGTAATAGTAACTTTTCATTGATATGACTCTAAAAGAACAGCTTAAAGGAAGAAGAATTTATTTTATTCTTGAATTCAGTGATTTCAATTTATGGTTGCCTGGCTCTTCTGTTTTTTAAACATTCAGCAAGGCAGGAAGGTCATGGCAGGAGGACATGGCAGAGGGAAGGTATTGTCTTCCACTAGCAAGGAAGCCAAGAGGGAAAGAGAAGAGACTGGAATGCTACACGTGCCCTAGTTCCTCCCATCAGGCTCACTTCCGAATGTTCCACCACATCTCTATGATGTCATTTAATGGGTCCATCCATCCATAAAGCTGAAATTCATGTGATTTCCCAAAAGCTCAACTTCTGTGGAACAGCAACCAAGTCTTCAGTACATAAGCTTTACTGCACTTATGCTCTTTATGCCCCTGCTATCCACTCAGTCCTGCACATAAGCAACACTCCCTCTCCAGCCTGTTTTTAAAGATAAAACTTCCTTGTGTTTTCCCAGTAGTTCATGGTATAAAATCCATCAGGTTTCTCTTTGTTTGTTGTTACATCAAGTAGGGATTTGGGTATTCCTAGGGGTTTAACTGAACCGTTATACCCTATTTGTGAGGAGAGAAGTGTTATATGAATTTATCTGAGAAAAATATGATCCTTGGTGGACTTATGGCTATTACAATCACGGAAACAGTCCTGGAAAATCCTCTGGCTATCAAAGTTATTTTCTGAGAAGCCACGGAAAGCAGGAGGAAGCCGGGAGAAGCATGGATTTCAAGAGGTAATTTTTGTGGAGGGTTCATTCTCATTATTTGTAGGAGACACTTTGTTCCTAATAACTATCTTTCATTTTAAAAGTACAATCCAACCCCCCAAGTCATATACAATTGTGTGCTCTGCCCTTGAACAAAATGAGACCCTAGTCCTTATTCTACGGCTGGGGGTGAGTTTAAAATTACCACCATGGTGAACCCATTTTTTTTTTTATGGTTTTTCGAGACAGGGTTTCTCTGTGTAGCCCTGGCTGTCCTAGRACTCACTCTGTAGACCAGGCTGGCCTCGAACTCAGAAATCCGCCTGCCTCTGCCTCCCAAGTGCTGGGATTAAAGGCGTGCGCCACCATGCCCGGCGAAACCATTTTTCAAGTTGAAATCCAACTAAGAAAACTGGATTGGCTTCTCCTAATTAACTAAAGAAAACCTTGATCATTGCTCACTTCCTTTTCACAATGATCTTCCATTTCTGTGATAATTGAGTACAGTTTATTTCTCATCAGTCAACATAGTGAGATGGAAGCCTGCTATATTAAAAAAAAAAGACCAACTTAAATTAGTTGTATAGTCTTGAGTTAATTGCTTAGCTTGTTTCATTTTTAAGGACTCATCTAAAGTATGGAATTCTAGAAAAGGATGGGCACAAAAAGGAACAAAAGCACAAGGCAAAAGAGCTTACTCCTTCTAAAAGAAAGTTCATTGTTGAGTGGCAGACAGCATAAGGTTGATCCATGCTAGAAATAGATACCTTGATGAAGAAGGTTGATACATTTTCATTATTTGTTTTTCTTTCTATTTCCTAGGTGATCAAGGCCTTCTTGGATTCAAAGCCCTTGATCTTCTAACTTACCATTTTAGTCATGCATATGGCCTGTGTATTCACTGAGGTTCTCAGTGTTTGCTCTGTCTTCCTCAAAATGTCCCATCTATCTCTTTGAAACTAGTCAACCCTTATTTACTACTACAAACTTTCATCTTCTATGGAAAGTTTAATCCTGCACCATTGACCTGTATATCCAACGGCCTAACAAACCTCTTCACTTTGATGTCTTACAGGAGCATCATATTACATCCCAAAGTTTACAGATTCTTACCGATCAACCCACTGTGTTCTCCAACATAGATTGTCCAGTCCATTTGGTATTTGATCATACCAATTCCAATGATGCTTCTTTTGCTTATTTAATATATCAGTTTTGATTCCTCAGTCTTTCTTGAATGTGTCTTTTACTCTTCTGCTACCAGTTTAATTTAAAACATCATCATCTTTCTATTGTTTCTGCACCCTTCTGATGATAAATCTATACTGCATGCATTAGACAGAATTCTGTACAACAATTATTTATGTATCTGTTGTATTCAATATTTCTTTCTCCTACGGGTCTTCTCCTTTCATTTAATTATATGTTTAATTTACAGTTCTTTCAAGGAAGCTTTCCTTGACTGCCCACAAATAGAATTCTCTATTACATAGTCTCAGGGACCTTTGTACTTGTCTCTAGTCTGCCTCGTTAAACTTTTAAGACTTTGGGAAAGTCTTGGGAAAGTCAAATGTCAGGTGTTTTTAAAAATTGATCTGTCTACTCTTCCACCAAAGGGAAATATATACGTTTAGAATATGTAACGCAAAACACAAAGAAACACTGAGTGCCATTGTGTTTACTTCCTGGATCTTCTAGAGGTCTTTGTAAACATGGATAATACCCCATGTTTATCCCTCTGTGTTTTATAAGATTCCCATCACTTAAAGCTTCTGCCTTTCAGAAATTTTTAGACTTTACTAATAGCTTCCTTTTCCTGGCACCTGATAATCTTTTCAGTAAACTGAGAATCTATGTTTTGGTGTTAGATTTCTGAGGGAAAATTTTTCATCAAGGTTCTTGTTCATAAGAAGAAGAGCAAATACTGCCAGTGTTTAGTTATCCCTCGAGTAACGCCTGTGTTTGTATTTGAGGTTTAGCACTTCCATGGAGCCTTATAAAGTCGGGTCATTTCAGTAAGATGTGGTATTTTGGAACGTTAGCCACAACGATGAGTGATTCTGCTCCCTACCCACGGACTAGACTGTGCTCACTGCTTTAGTTTGCAGTTGATCTGGAAATTTTCATTACAGGAGTATCTGGCCTCTCCATACACATTAAGATTTGACATATTCTTTTTATGAAAAAATAACTAATATGCCCAAAGGATGTGTGTTGTTAAGTCAGCCTCAACACATCTTCCAAAAATACTAAGAAAGCACACAAAGTTCATAGCTTTACTTATGATAACAAATTCCTAGTTAATGACTCCCTTTCGACACTTTGGGACATTTGGTTTTTATGTATAGAACTCCTCAAAGTGCAACAGGATGGGATGCCTTCTGTGCTCACAGGCCTAACCCAGCTTTCCCTTCATGGTTTTGGCAAATTCTAGTCACTATGTAATGCAATGGATTACCACACACTTTGTGGCTTAAAGCAACACACATTTGAGACATTGCATGTTTTGATATTACATTTCCTAATGCTTGAGGTCTTACAGTAATAAAGGAGAGTTTCAGTGGGGATGCGATTTCTCTAGAGGCTTCAGAGGGTAAGTCTTTATCTTTCTGTATTCCTTAGGCTACYTGCATTCCTTTGTCCTTTGCCTTCCAAGTACATTAGAGTACACCCTCAGCTTCCACAGTACAGCTCCRTTTTTCACTCCTACTGTCCTCTCTCTCTTCTATGGATCCTGWGGTYTATGCTCRGCTCACCGTGACAGCAGGATACTTCCCATCTTAGTTCCTTTACCAAGCCATAACCATACACATTCTTGAGCCACTCAAAGGGCCATATCAGAGGTTCTGGGAATTAGTGCACATATATCATACAGGGGTTTGAATTTTTTCTACTATTCAGGAATATATTTAAATTGTCCATATTCATAAAAACTCCAGTCAGACAAAATTAAAGCTCAGAGATAAAAGTTATAGCTTGTCTTTTATTTAAAAAAATCTTGGTGCCTTAATGTCATGAGTTTCCTTCCCCTTCCAAAATGCCACATATATGTCACAACTGCTTATTATCTGTCTATTTAATTAATTTTCTGTCTGCTCAAATGTGAAGAATCATCATTTGTTTGGCTTAAATTATGTATCTGATCAATAAATCTATCTTTTGAAATTTAAAGAGAATAAAGTAGTTTAATAATTTGAGACTGGGAATTCTTATTTATTTATTTATTTATTTATTTATTTATTTATTTAATATAAGTACACTGGAGCTGTCTTCAGACACACCAGAAGAGGGCATCATATCCCATTACTGATAGTTGTGAGCCACTATGTAGTTGTTAGAATTGAACTCAGGAACTCTAGAAGCGCAGTC
>BDUI01006848.1:11454-26357 GCA_002335545.1 Apodemus speciosus
GCTTTTGGGCCAGAACAGTTGCTTAAATGTAAGCTGGGTATTTGTGCATCTGAAGAAAAATGTCGATCGATGCACGAGAAAAAGGAGAACATGGGGGAGCAGCTCCTCTCTGTTCTATGTCTTCTCCAGTTCCACCTCTACGCGACATCAGGAAGATGACATAAAACTCCTTAATGTCTCTAAATGAAATTGAAGGGAGGAAGGTGGTGGTTAAAAGCGTTACAAAAAAAGATAGATACAGAAAACTACAAAGCAAAGACAACTCTTCAATGGCATCATCTTAGAGATTTTCAAATCTCAAGTCGTATGATTTTCAGTTTACGGGAACTTTAAAAATGATCACCGAGGAATATATTTTGACATCTTTCTCAAAATTAGGGCAGCAAAAGGTACATGCTTGCTGAGAAGCGTTCCAGTGGGAGAGGTGGGGGGGGTGAGACCAGGTAAGACAAAGGTGAGAAGGATTACAATTTACTATATATTTGTATGAAACTGACGAAGGATTAAAATAAATCAATTTTACAAGTTTAAACAGGATTACTGAAAAGAATTAAAGTTTGTGGACAATATGTACCTAAGAATCTATTCTGTATTTCCTCAGAGCCTAAGTCAAATAAATGAGACTCTGCTGTAAGCCTGCAAAGTCTGTAGCTAAGGACTCTAGGTCTGAATGCAGTCATGGCWGGGTTAGCCTGTGGTTGGCTCACAGTCTCTGTAGCTGCACGCCAGTGATGCAGCTCATTTTGAGGTCTCCAGGGCATCCCTCTGCAGAGCCTACATCCCTAAGCACCATGCCTCCCGGTGAGTGAGCCTCGTGAACACTAGCAAAACCCAGTCCAGAAGCAAAACCCAGAACAGTAGCAAAACCCGGTCTCAGTAGCAAAACCCAGAACAGAACAATGGATCTTAGAATCCAAACAAATGAAAATTTGGTAGAGCCATCAATACAAGGATTTGAAAAGACAAGGGAAGAAAATCCGTTGCTACCTGTGTCAAATGCTGTTAACCMGTACTAATGTGACCTGTTTCCAAACGCAAAGGTAACATGGGAGGGTTTTCCTTTAAAGCTAGTGATGGAATTCATTTGGGGATCTTTGAGAGCGAGCTGGTTTCTGTAAGAATCTTCCGATGGCTTTCTTGTAGAAAATGCTTAGTGCTTAAATTAAAAGAGAATGTGAGTGCAAAGGAGCCAGGAGGAAATCTCACAGGAGGAGTCCCTGGACTGGGAGCTGAGATAGCCCTCCCTGCCCAGCTCACTTTGGTCAGGGTATTTGTCAGGGACCGGTAAAGAAACCAAGACAGCTTCATTCTTAAAGCTTCATTCTAAAACTTCCTTGAGCTAATAACACCAAGCTTGGTTTGTTTCCCTGGTGACCACCTTCTCTGTCATCTTTCTATCCCCAAACCCTAAGGACTGCTATGCCTCAGGTCTCAGATCTGTAGCTCCCAGTGTATTCACTAACGACTCCTTATTTCAATTAGCATCGACAGGAAATTTCTAAGTATTTAATCTAGTAACTTTTTCTTCTAAAAGAACAAATATTAATTTCATTATTTTAATTAAATAATTTATAAATTAATATATTATATAATACACTAATAATAGAATAAATAGTTAAATTAAATAATTAATATTAATGTTTTTTTTTTTTTTAAAAACAAACGAACATAGGGCTGGTGAGGTGGCTCAGCAAGTAAAGGTGCTTGCTCCTAAGGCTTACGACCTGAAAGCTTGACATTTTGGCTTGGCTGACCAATGAGCTCTTAAGTTCCACTCTGTCCTCTCTGATGGGAATCATAGGCATTAACAGCCATACCTACCTTCTTACTCGGGGGGGGGCGGGAGGGGGCTGGGGATTTGAACTCAAGTCCTCATGCTTGAAGAGCAACTGTTCTTATCCATCTTCTCAGCTTCCCCCGAGTGGAATTCTTGATTTCTACCCTCAGCAATATATTCAACTTCTAATCATCTTTATTGCAACATATATTTCTACTAACCACTTGTTAAAAAACATTCATGAGTTAATTCTGACTCCTCAATTTCCTTCAGTCCTTAATTCCAACTGACAGGCCAGTCCTATCCTCTGTGCCTTGAGAAACTAGTACCTTCCTTAACTTTCCCCTCATTTTTCCTGTCAGCACCAAGCATTAAATAAGATTAGCCAACAGTCACACTTATTGTCATGTGTATTACATGTACATAATTCACTGAAACACTGAGAGATGGGGACTGTTGGACATGTTGTGAAGTGGGTAAAAGATTACCAGTATCTTTTCAATGAAGCACTAGCATCATCCAGCACCTTGTCTAGGGGTGGTCTAACTCTGAGAGATTAAGCTTTGGAATGTCTTTGGATAGTTATTTTGTAACTCCATAGAGATAGAAATTTCCTTGTAAAGGGTTGTTGATAACACAGAGGTTTCCTGTCCATAATTATGCATTTTTTCCTGTTAGAGTAAATGGTTAGGTCTGACTATTTGGATTAATGAGCTCACTGAATAATTTGAATTAAAAATTTTGTTTGATATATTCACATTGTGTTCACATGTGTTTCATGATATTCTTAAAAATCATATTTCACTGTGTTTATCTTCATCCTAATGTCTAGACTGAGCCACAGAGATCACAATGTTGGACTTACCAGTGATGCTGGATTGTGACCAGTGACAGGTATCCCGTCGCTGTCTCTCTCAAGTGTGGATTATAAATGTGTGCTACGATGCTGAGCTTTTTAGTGCAGGTTCAGGAGGCGGAACGACACTTTTATGACAACCACTTTATTGACTGAGCTATTACCCTCCCCCTCTTTCCTCCTTTCCTTTCCTCTTTTCCTCCCTCCCTTTCTTTTCTTTGCTTGAGACAGGGTGACTTAGAACACACTACATAGTCATAGTCAAGACTGGCTTCAAACTTGCGACAACCTTCCTGTCTCAGCCTCCAAGTACTGGGGTTATTGTGTAAGAACAGGCATGCGCAGCCCGGTGATTCATTTCTGATGCTCATTACCTATCTTCATAACTACAGGGTTTGGTTTATATTGATGGAGTTTTGGGTAGCTAAGGAGCTTGAGGCAAGTTTAAACTCTCTGCTAAGGACCCTTCTCTAAAACCTCCTTGAAAAAGCTGCTTTACAGAAGAAAGGGTTTGAGACACATGCTGACTTCATAATATATACATGACTTTTTGGTCAAACATGACCTTATCTTACTGCCATCTATGGACTCAAGAGCGTTCTGGAACTCTTCTGAGGTTACAGGAACTCATGGAGCACCTTTATCATTAGTTAAAATTTACTTTGAAAACCTCAGCACACACAAAGCTTTTGTGGGGGAAAGTGATATGCCATGAGCTGCATGTAGCAGATAGGAACAAGGCCAAGTTACTCTCCTCACAGATGACAGGAAGACATGACACTGCTTAGGCCACCTTTCTGTACTCTTCTGGTGTGCATGGGTGGAGCATGATCTGCAGGCTTGCTTTCTCTGTAGGATCATCTACCTATTTAAAAAGACCATATCCCAAAGGGACTAAAGACGCCATGTGGCTGACAGCTATCAGTGCATCTGTGGTTCTCAGCTTAACACCACAATAAAAATTTAAATCCACACCAATTTGATAAAAATCTAAAGTACTGTAATACTTTGGGTGAACCATTTCTTCTTCCAATGGAGTGAAATGAGTTTATCTTGTGTTTCTGTAAGCTTGCTTTCCTTTAATTCAACAAGTTTGGCAGCGCTTTCCAAGGAAAAGTTCAGTTCATTAAAAAATGACCTTAATGGACTTAACATATATTGGTGGTGACAGGGTCCATACTTTATTTTGGCACACAAGGACCCTATTAATTTGTCTTTGTCACTCTCTAGGGCTCAGCTGAGCAAGAGCTCGGAGTTAGCTTTCTGAAGGCAGTTACGGCATGAGCAACGGTGGTGGCGGTGGAGCGGCTGATGAATACAGGACTTCTTGGATTGCAATGAAGGCCTTTACTGACCACATAAAATGGTTCTGTCTGTGCCTTTGGCTTTATTATTGATTTTGCTGTCTCTGTGCATGCTGGGAGCAATCTGTGGGGATTGTGTGTATTAACTCAGGGTAGGAGGAGGCTGCTCTTCCATGGGAGCAGTTTCCAGACCCTCTTTCCTTGGTTTTACAATTTTCCATAAATTTCTTTTTAATGAAAACAAAAGTAACTATCCTTTGTATGTTAGAACAGACTCCGGACTGAGATAGAAGTATGGTGCCCATGAGTCTTCAAAAAACTTCTGAAGTACAGAGGAGGAGAGAGAGGCGGGAAGATGGTGTAACATGGGAACCATAAGCTGAATTTCAGGTTAAATCTTATGGTTCTTAAATGGCTTTAGAACAAGATGTATTTACAATGATGATTATAATAGATCTTAACTCTCTCAAAGATTCTCTAGGAAGACCAATAGCTTGAGGAAAGGTTTAGTTATGGCAACAGGTAATATGCCAGCCCACATAATCCCTATTCTGTAGAGACCACAGTGTTTAGTTTACAAAGGAGAAAATGGAGGTTTGTAGGGTTCAATGATTTGCTCAGGCCCATTGTTGCTGAGACCCCAGTTGCATCCCACATGTAACTACTGTGCACTGTTGCTCTGTGTGGAGAGATGGTTAGATGGTTTTTAATTGTTGGTCCTAACAGGGCTACATCCATGTTAGGGCATGTGAATCCACAACCCCACTCCTCAGCGACTCCTGCATGGCAGCTGGATATATTTGAGAAAGAAGAATGAGTTTAGGAAACCATGAGTTTTTCAGTCTGATTTCAACACACAGGTTTGCCTCACTGAGCAACAAAGGGAGACAGGAACATGTGATCATATCAGTCTCCTTTTCCAAAGCAGTAATTTCGACATTAATGACAGACTCAAATAAAACCTATCATAAGCTTCCAACCACTGGTTCATATGAACACATCTGTCAACCCTCACAGTGTATGTATTAATCTATTCATTTCTTATTATTTGTATACTAAGACATGTGGGCTTAATTATTCTGATATTTTAGATCAAAGGTAGATACCATTCTAACATAGATAGTACAGAACTGGGGTTCTAAGATCAATCATATTGCACATACCAAAGCATCAAATAACATTACTTTTTAATTTCTTTATGATTTTTTATTTGTTTATGTATGAGAGCTTTGATTGCATGTATGTATGTGTACCACATGTGTGCCTGGTGGCCACAAAGGTCAGAAAAGAGGAGTGGATCCTCTGGGTCTGAAGTTAGACAGTTGTAAGCTGCCATGTGGGTTCTGGGAATCAAATCTAAGTCCTCTGGAAGAGGAACAAGAACTCTTAATTGCTGAACCCCCAATGGAATTTCTTAAATCATGTAGAACTCATTTATTTAATCTGAGGATACTCAGCCAATATTCAAATTTGAGTCATAATTCTATTGCTTCTGTGACGGCAATAGTCAGAGGCTTCTTTCTTTTAAAACATATATTGTTATTTCTTACAAATATGGCATTTTGTCTGCATGTACATCTGTGCACTACATGTGTGCCTGATGCCTGTTGAAGTCAAAAGAGGGCATCTAGTTCCCTGGAACTGGAGTTACAGACAATTGTGAGCTACCACGTGGGAGCCTGGAATTAAACTCAGGTCCTCGGGAAGAACAGCCAGGGCTCTTAACCACTGAGCCATCGCTCCAGCTCCAACCCCAAGGCTTGTTGTAAAACACTATTAGGTAACTTTTGAAATATCTGCATCTACCAGAACATCRCTGTGCTGAGGAGGTGGTTCATGGGTCAGTTTAGCTCTTGCTATTGGAGGCATGAATAGTGAGCAGGTGCTGTGTGCTCTTCCAAAGTTATCTATCACTAAACATATTATTACACAGAGAATGTGCATCAGTGGTCTGCTACTCCAGGAAATATGCAGGGTAGGGATAATTTCAGGAGATGAGGATGAGGTCAGAAAGGAAGGAGCTGATGAGAGAGGTTAAGCATGACGATGTCTGCTCTGTGCAAAACTTTTGCTCACCACACACCAATTTCTGAAACTGAATGCTTTCATGCTTTCTCACCTCATGCTTCCAATACTCAACCTGCTGTTGCTCCAGCATTTTTTGTTGACTTCTATTCTATAATATACTACTTAATTTCTTGATATTATATGACATGAGTCTTGATTTTTAAAATATGTCTACTTCTATGCATAGAGAAGACATTCCTTGACATAGGAGATAGCTTAGTCATTAAAGATTAAGGCTCACAACAAAAAGACAAGATAAAAACTTCCTCATTACTTTCCATGGCTTGAGCCTCACAAAGAGAACATAACTCAAATACTTTGTGTTGAGAATATAAACAATATTGCTGTCTAAACCCTTCACTGATCTTTGATTCACTATATATATTTTGGAAGTATATGAATTTGTGCCACATAGCTGAGATTTCTAATAATTTTTTTAAAGTATACCTTCTTAAGCACTAAGAAATTTACATTATTAAACAACTTCATAGTATATAAATATTAACTATGTTGAAATATAGTTCTATATGTATTGAAATGCTGTTTCTCACAAGATGAACAAGACACATAAGGACTGTAGAATCATCATGGGGACTCTCATTGGTTCTTCTGTTTATACCTAAGTCCTGTGGSTTCTATTCACACAGATGCATGACAAGAATTTCCTTTTGTTTCTTACAGAATCGGCCCCATGGCTGACCCGATGCCATCTGGCATCCAGATATCACTGCTGCTTTCTGACTTTCTTTTTCTTTTCCCCTGGCTCATGTCAAGGTTATTTGTGATAATACATTTAAGGCCTGGTTATTACAATGAAGCTTCCAAATGGCTTACTAACCAAAAGTGTTGACTGAAAATTTACTAAGATAACTCAAGACTTTTAAAATGGAAGATTGAGGCAGAAACGCTACCTGCTCTTACTGTATCTGGCTTTCCACCTGGTGAGTGCCAGCTATTTGATGAGGGGATGCTTGATTAATATTAATATTAACATTAATATTAATATGTTGGCCACATTGAACCTGAAAGGACATTGTTCATCATTGCTTACTCTGAACTACCAAGGAAAAACTATCCACAACTGAAATATACATGGAAAGAACTGAGCTATTAGTCCTTGATTTCTCTATGTGGGATGTCTTCCTTTAGACACTTCAGAGTCTAGAAAGACAAAGTTAGAGTGCCTGCTGCACCATGGTCATACTTTTGTTTGTGGTAAATATATCTCTTTCCAAAGTTACCCTCAAGGACATTAGGCAGTGTCTTACTGCTTGAAGGAGGTAAGGAGACAAGCATTTTCCTTCCCATCCCATGTTTGCTCAGATTTTAAAGAACACCAGATGAATATCCACTTCAACAACATTTCTTTAAAAGTCTTAGAGATTTGTATGATATTTTTTTCCTTTAAGAAATTAAGCTGTCAAAGAGGTGTACTTGTCACGTGTGGCACAATGATTTCCATAAAATATTTTTATTAACAGTTTTATAGATTTATCTAATGGACTTCCATCATTTCAGCTGCCATTCTGTTATCTCATTCATGCTCCCTTTTTTTCCCCAAAAGAAATTGTCTTCACAGCATATCTTTCTCCTACCATCATATCATGTGCCTGTGCATTGGCATGTGTGTGTGCATGCATGCATGTGTGTGGAGGGAGGTGAGAGAGAGAGTGAGAGAGAGTGAGAGKGAGAGGTTTAATTCTAGGTTTGTTTTATTTTTTAGTAAAGTGTGGGTGGGAGGTTATTTACCCAAGCAAAGGCCACTGGTCAATGATTATATCACTGAAGACAATGGAATCTCCTCCTCAACAACTGTGAACAGCCACTAATCCTTCAAGGAGTAGTGGGACTGCATAGGTCCCTCACTCATCATGATAGAATGTTGATTGGCCCAGTTATGTTTCAGTCTCCTGCAGTTAATCACAGCTACAGTGAGTTCATGATTGCCATGGCTGTCCTGTCTACATATCTCAACATCCTCTGGCTCCTATAATCTTTCTGCCCTCTCTTCCTCTGTGTTCTCTGGGTCTTGGAGGAGGTGATCCAGCTGCATCATTTAGAGCAAATATTTCTTCTCATTCTTCATCTCACAACCTCTGAGACAAGTTTATTTTACTGTAGTTATTTCTGTGACTGTCTATGATGGGTTTCATTCATAAAAGCCCTCACCAGGTTTACATTTCAGTTTGATGCTTGGATTGTATTTGCATTGCATTACTCAATGGGATAGAGAAAAATAACTTGCTTAAAGATTCTTACTGGGACTGGGCATATGCTCATTGGTTAAGAGGATTTTCTGCTCTTCCAGAGGATCCAGGGTTAGCTCCTAGAATACATATCAGAAGATTTTCATCAGGGGTCTTACATAGCATGGCTTCCATCTGATGGCCTCTGAGGATACTTGCTCTTGTACCACCTTGCATACTTGAAGTAATTTAAAAGAATGAACTAGGGAGAAGGCATTTGAAGTAATTTAAAAGAATGAACTAGGGAGAAGGCATAACAGGCAAGATCATTTTCTGCTCTATCAGAAGATGCTGGCTTGGTTCACAACACCCACATGGAGGTTCATAACTGTGGAAAGGCCAGGCCGAGGGAGTCCAGCTTCCTTTCTCATCTCTAAGAACAATGGGTCCATAATACATACAGATAAAATATCCATAGACCTAAAACAAGATTTTGCTCTTTGTAGCTGGAACAATTGGTTAAAAATATGTCTGGGGGAAAAAACCTACCATAGAGGCAAGGACTCCCATAAGTGGGTTCACAATTCCATTGCAGTATACAAAGATGATGCATTTGCCACAGTCCCTCTACCTAAGATACATCTTCTGTTGTTGAGGGAAAAAACAATATCTCAAAAATGTTTATGCTTTGTTTCTGAAGTGGGTGGTGGTACATGTTAGGTAGAGTCTCTATCACTGAGCTACACATTCTAGCCCTCAGGTGAAACTTAATATAATGATATTATGTGAAATGATCTAATCTATATACTTATTTCAGTGCTTCTGGGAGATATCTTTGTGTTCACATATTCCATACAATATTTAGGTTAGAAGACCCATAATGTGAGAACATTCTTGAGTTCCTCAATATTTTACTTATTTCTTGGCAGTTCAGTTATTGGTCTTTTATCATAATTTTTCTTTAAACATATCTTAGAGACTTCCAACATACTTTTGGCTAGTGCTAAGCAATGTTTCCTTACATTTTGGGGTTATTAAAAATATCTAACACTAAGGACATCTCTTGTGCTAAAGGATTAAATATAGAGATTTTCCTGTACTTATTTAATGAGGCAGGCTGTTGATAATATTTTCACTTTCCATATGGGAAAGTTGGTGACATTTGCTGCTTTCTTTTATAACTCTCCCAAGCCTGCTGGAGTTGGTGCAGAAGATAACAGCCCTGGATCTCTGTTCCCTCCAGCCCCAGAGCAGCAGTTCAGAACTGACAGCCACAGCTTCTATACATTACAGTTTAATTTAACCAATGTGAGTCTCTTTGGTGGAGGGAAGAATAGTTTGCTGACAGTATATCATTTTTTTCATTGTGCTTTGGAGAGTAATTATGGTTGTTATACACATTTGGAAGCTTGTCTATGTGTTTTTTTTTTAAAGAAGGAATTAAGACCATGCAAAATTATGTTTTTAAAATTCAAAATCAATTAAAATATGTGACACTTAAGACCTTTCTGAGGGCTCAGCACATTAAACATGTAAAATGTATTAAAATATGGAAAACATACAGCTTTCATTACCTAATTCTACAGCTGTCATTTATTTCACTTTGGTATTAATGTAATTGTTGTTCTGAACATAACTGTATACGTTTCCTTTAYGTTAAATTGGCTCTCCAATTATAATCTACTTCAACTCAGATTAATCACACCAAGATGGCAATTCCATTACATGAAGAATGAAATTTAATGGCTTAATTTTATATGCTATAATTTCAATGACTTAAAGCGTGTTTCACTGCTTTAGGGGTTTTTATGAAAATTAAGCATAATGCACCTTAATTGGAACATTCATGGAAAATACATATCATAAAATATGCATGATCATGGTCTATGAAATGCTTCTGCATAAGCATTTAATTCCACTTTTAGGTTTCATTGGAGCCGTATCGACTAATCAGATGCAATATGCTTTTACTTAGTTTCAACTTTGTTCTATTATTTAACATTAGTCACAATGCAATATTCCAGACAGATATGCCTTATACCAGATGGCTGAATCTAACATATAAGGGGAGCAGATTATTTACATAAAAAATACACAGTTGGTTGGAAACACATTTAACCATAGAGTACACATAAGGATTAACTAGGGCTGGTGATGTGGCATTTTTCTATACCTCAGGTAGAGCCTTAATAGATGCAGAGTTAATAGCCCTGGCATGCTCCACAGTAATTAGATCTRCCAAACTAGGTCCTGGCTGGGCAATTATATCCTGGCAGGAAAAGGAGAAGAATGTCTTCATCTATTTGGTTGGTGTTTTGATTTTCAGCCACTATCTCTCCCACCTTTGGTTAATTTAATTTAATTTWATTTTATTTTGCTGTAGTAACTTTAAGGTAAATGAGTACTTTATGTTTAACTTAATTGTTCTCTTAAGTAAAAATCATGGTATTTAATTATGTACAATTTTTTTTATTTTTATTTTTTTATTTTTTACTTCTGGGAAATCAGGTACTTTGGTATAATTGATTTACAAATGACCATTGATTACTGAGATCTCTTGAAACTCAGAAACACAATTTCTCATCCTAGAAAATCTTACCAGCTTTAGCTTCAAGCAGGATAAGTTGGAGAAAATTGTGTTTGAATTTCTTCATTTATATCTCTAGTAAAATTTACACTTTGATTTGAATTTGAAAATTCTATGATATGCTATGTGCTCTACTGTGAATTCTGAAGACTGGGTCACATTCATATGTGTCCTAATATCTACACTAAAGTAACTGAGAAAGGCTTCAAGCTGTGAAATAGCTTTGCCATCTATGGATTGGATCAGTAAAGTATATTMCCTTGTGCCATAACAGTGCGGCAGATACGCCGGCCAGTGTTCTCTAGTGGAATCAACGTATATGGATCAACCACTCAATATTTTTTCTCTTCCTCTTCTGTGTTACTTTTCTGAAGTCTGGTAAACCTGTGCCTATTGGTTAAGATTTCATGGTTTACAAACAGAACCCACATAGGACCCTAAGTAACTGGGTAAGAACCACAATCTTTCCAAAGAGGCAAAGCTATTTTATGCCTTTTACACACACACACACACACACACACACACACACACACACTCACACATGTTTACTCCTAACATTTTGTGAATAGCCATACTAGAAAGCTCAAGGATCCTTCCATCCTTCCATCCTTCCATCCTTCCATCCATCCATCCATCCATCCATCCATCCATCCATCCATCCATCCATCATCGTACAGGGGATTAAACCCAGAGCCTTGTATATGCCAGGCAAACAAGCACTCTATCACTGACTACATTCCCAGTCTGTCTAATCTCATTTTACATCATTCTCATCTTTAACTCCTTGCCAAAGGTAAAGAATTTCGAGAAGAGGGCAAGCACATCATTTGTATTTCCCTATTAGGCAAAATTGAAACATATTTAGATTCATATAAGAAGAATGTGAGAAATTTGTAAATCTCATTTGGATGCAATCAACATTTTGACCAACATTTGGTAACAAATCCATCTTTAATTGGGGATCCCAGAGGGCTCATGTCCCTTTGGGACATAGATTAGAATCCAAAAAAGCCACAACAGTGAGATCCCGCTAATTCCATTCAGGGGATTCCCCATACTGAACTTACGAAGGCTCTTCAGACACAGCGGCTCCTTCCTCTAGCTCCTGGGCTTGCTTGAACCATGGAAGCTTGGCCTCTATTGGAAGTTTCTCTGAGAAGAAGTACAGTGGGAAGGGAAGAGATTAGAAACTATCTGAGTGTTCAGGGAAGTTCTTCATTCTCAGTACTTTCTAGTTTTGCAGCATATGTAGAAGTCATGCTGATAATTGCAAATAATTACTGTTTGTTGGAGCAAATAGCTGTTTCTGAGGATGGTTGTATTGGGAAGACTTGCCAGTGGATGTAAGGATTTCCTAACACTAGTGTCTATACATACACTTCTCTCTATTTTGAACTGCAAAGTCCTTTTTAATGAACATCCCTGTTTGAAGCACTGACAACTATACAAAAAAAATCAGCAAAGCTCCTTTGACATCTTTTAAACACAAAATACAATAGATGATATTGTGGTATTTTATAATTGTTTGCCTTTTGGCTAAATGTGACCTTATGTTGCATTATATCAAAATCAAAGAAACTACCATGATGAAATTTAGAAAACATCATTTTAAAGTTCTGACTTATACAATATTACTTCCAAGGTTCGGAAGCAATGAAAGTTTGTACAACTGAAGGTCCATTAACCATGATTTGATGTTTTACCTATTCATTTAGCTTTGGGCAAACAACTCAAACAAGCTTTTTAAGTGCTTCCTGCGGAAAATGTGGAGGAGCAAAAGAACTAGGGAGGTTCTAACCACTTCTATAGAACTAACTGCCAAGATTCTCATCTCTGACATATTTATTAAGGTCATTTATGGGCATGTTTGCCTTTATAGTATGAGCCAGTGAAGCTCTGTCACCATTTTATAACATATAATTGCAAAGATGAAAGAAATATGTCCACATATGCATGCACCATGGAGTAATGTGGTATTTTGACAATGCTTACAGAGTAAAGATCACTACTTAGCTGTGAAAAATCCAGACTTCATTCTTGATTGTTAACTGTAGACTGAATTTTCTTCCCTCTAAAGCTGCTTGGTAAAGATAGATCTAATAAGTCATTCGCTATTTTTAGTTGGGTTTTCACTACTTGTCTTCTATTTGCAGCCATCACTTGTAGCTAGAAGTATAGTAAGAAATGCATGCACGATTGGCTCATGGGTGTGGGACATATGTACATGCATCATTGAATAACTCCACCATTCACCCTACGTAAAGGACAGCCAATGTYCAGCTTACTCCAACAGTAGGCTTGGAATACTGTATTATTGTCTTGTACCCATGAGTGCCTGTGGCCATCTTATCTGATATTTGAAAACATTAGTGATAATCTACTTAAAAGTAAAATCTGGAGAGAGCCTAACATGTGTCAGGGAGCAGGCTAAGAGACATGTTACACAATAGCTCTTGTAATCCTCTCATGATCTTCATGTACATTCTAGTATTTTCCCCATCTTACAGAAAAGTAAACTTAGAGATTATTAAGAATAGTCAGGATTTCCGATATGTCTTTTTGTTTTCCTTTTAGATTATTAAGAGCTCATAATGCTACTGATTTCAATGATAAATAAAATGTAGAGCTACTTCATGGCTGATTTTCATAGAAATGTAGTGTCTCAAAGAAGTGATGCAAAGAAAGAACTGGCAACTGTGTTGGACATTCAAGACTATAAGAACATATCATAGAGAATCCTGAACATCCAAATGGTTTGTGATTCTGAGTTTTCCTGTTTCATTGGCACATCAACAATACTAACACAGGAATCAGATCAGATCAATATCCACACTGATCTAAAAGACCCAATATAATTATAATGCCTCTTGTTTAAGTAGATTTTTCTAAATTCTTTTTAAAAATGGAATCATTTCTGAGATCTATTTAATTCATATAAATGTCACAGTTCTATTTCTAATTACACTTCTGCAATTCATTCTCATTTCATTTTCAATACAGAAAATAACGGGCTTGGCCTCCTCTGTCTGAGGTCTGTGACTGCCCAGCATGTGTCAGGCTCAGTAAAATAGAAATATTTGAATTCCTTGTTTTTAAAAGCAAGAAGTGTGGATAGCAAATATACACATATATGTATATATACAAATATATATATGCAATATAGTTTTTCTTTATGAAGATCAACCAATATTTTTAGTGATTTTTGTGACAGTTTAATGATTTGGAAGACAAGTGTATACATACAGTTTCCTACATATGCTACTTCATAAAGCATGTAATCATGATCATTTGAACTAGCAATCATCACGTTAAGTGAAATAAACCAGTCTCAGAAAGACTAACACCATTATTTTATAATCAGCAGACAGACACATAGTCACACAGACAACAGACATACAGACACAAACAGAGACATACACATGACACTGAAGCACAGGACAGAGAGAGAGAGAGATACAGATACACATACACATGAGAAAGAGAGACATAGTCACACACAGAGAGACACACAGAGATATAAACAGAAAGACATACTTATACATACATAGACACAGGACACTGACGCACAAAAGGATTATTTTGGCAGGGAAAATGAATCAGTTACAGGAACACAGAAGAACTGCAGTTGGGTAAGACCAAGTTACAATGATACGCACTCACACACACACACACACACACGTGAATAATACATATGAATAATATATATATATGAATGAAATAATAAAACCATTATTTTTTCATAAAAAACTAAAAATATTGTAAAGTAAAACAAAAAGCATTTGAAAATATGAAAAGAAATAATCAAGTCTACTTACTATAGTCTAAATTATAAAGAATCATTACTAAGAACATCTGGGATATTTTAAGAATAATCCATGGAGACTTGAGTGGCCTGAGTATCCATCATCACTGAGGAAGGGTGAAGAGCCCTGTCTAGTTACCTCTGGGCTTGTAGCAGGGTGTGGGGATAATGCATTCTTCTTTTATGTGGGGCTTTGTTTTTGCGCTGCAGCCTCCTGTGTGCATTCCTCGGTGGTCAATGCAGAGCACCACACGGTATCTGAGACCCTGGCCACAGGTCACTGTGCACTGGGAAGAGATGGAGAGAGAGAGAGAGAGAGAGAGA
>BDUI01006848.1:26997-41598 GCA_002335545.1 Apodemus speciosus
GTGTGTGTGTGTGTGTGTGTGGTGTGTGGTATGTGTGGTGTGTGTGTGTGTGGTACAACATTGGGGACTGAACCTGAACCTCGGGCCTTAGACATACTAGGCAACTACTTTACCACTGAGTCATATTGCCATATCACTTTTTAAAAATTTGTTTTTTTTTTTATTTTGAGACAAGAGTTTACCTATGCAGCCCAAGCAGGCCTTGAACTCGTATCCTCTTGAATGACTCTCATATGGCACTGGGATTACAGGCCTGAGCCACATGCCCAGCTAAGAATAAGCTTTTGAGCTCAATCATAGTAATGATGAAAGATAATGTAAGTAGCAGTTTTGGTTTCAACAATTGTACTTCATACCCACTTTTAACTATTGTGCTGTTTCCATTCAATACTTTTTCTTTTCAGCGAATGTGTATGTAGTTACAATCTTTTGTTTTTACTATTCACACCCCTTTTACATAAGACAAAGTATAGTAAAAAAGTGAAGTCAACCGAGCTATCTTGTAGAGGCAACTCTCACAGATTAAGGATCATTCAACATTCCTTACTCTTAGAAGGAATTTGTTTCCCAAAAGGGAAGAAAAGAAGCCAGGCTAAAATAACTTGAAGGAAGAGTAACAAATATTTGGTCATGTGGSATTGGGACATTCCTCCTCCAGGAACTAAGATGACAGGTTTTGAGACACCTCAGATACAGAAGGCTGGTACTGCACAGGGCGCTCGGTGGCCCACAAGGCCGAGAGGTAAGAGTGGACTTACTCTCCTAAGGGACAAAGAAAGAGGGCACAGTTACCGGAGACCACTCCTGTGCCAGCCATTTAGGGCAGTCAAAAATGTTGCAGGGCTGCACGATTGGCATCTTTGGGGTGTACATGCATTTCCACTCTTCCACTGAAGTGACATGCCCCTGGATGTCCTCCTCCACACAGGAAACTGCCCGGCTCTGGATGCCCCCCCCACACGAGGAGGAGCACGCGGTCCACGGGGTGGCTTCCCACCTACAGAAGCAAGGGGAGTCATCAGGGTGGACATGCAAATTGCCAAACCTCCTTAGTGACCTCTCACACCAACCCTAGGCCCTGGGTGGATCACTGGTTCTCCAGAGAACCAAACTCTCTTTCTCTATTGGCTGAAATTTCATTAAGAGAGAAGGCTTCAACCTTGGCAAGAATGTTTCATAAACCTCGAATCTCTACACAAATCTAGATTACAGTCTGGGGAGCAATTCACAGGATGTCTGGACTGTCTATAACCTATCAACAATGGATGTTCAATCTGCAGTCCTCTCTCTGTGGTTTCTGTGTACATATATACTATGTATTTATAACACACATGTATACATATGTGCGCATGTACTTATATATGTATTAAAGTTTAATTATTTTGAACTAAATCTCAGCAAGTCTTTCTGTGAAGACTAAAACAGAAGTAAGGAACTAATACCATTTCTGGATTTTTTTTTCAATAGGAAAAACTCATGCATGGTCTCCCTACACAAAAGCTCTTTCTCCCTCCCTTCTGAAACTGTCAGCTCCAGGATTCCGAGCAGAAGCTGGGTGCTTAGACGGTACATCTGCAAGCTGAGGAGTAGACGTGTCAATAACAGTGTTATTGCTTAGCTGGCAACAGACCCCCAATGTCCTCCAGCAAGGAACTCCTTGACTTGTAAACACTCTTGGTTTCAGTTGAAAAGCTTAAGGCAACTGAACGGAGATATACTTTAAGGCAGAAAATAACAAGATTGCCAATGATGCTTAAATTTAATCTATCATCTATCTGTCTATCTATCTATCATCTATCTATCTTCTTTCCTTCCTTCCTTCCTTCCTTCCTTCCTTCCTTCCTTCCTTCCTTCCTTCCTTCCTTCCTCCCTCTTTTTCTTTCAGTTTTGTAGCAATTGGGACCAGATTCAGACACATGGAACTCCTGTTCACAGCATCATGGAACTGTGTGCCTGTTTCTTGCACGCACTTTGATAGTTAGAATTGTTGTGACAGCTTAAGAGATCTTAAAGAATCACAAGAGATCTAATTTTAATGAAAGCGAACCCAAACAACCCTGAGTTGACACTCTTTTAGCTATATGTTACAGAATCACACAGGCAGCAGGCAGCTTGTGGAGACTATTCTGTAAGTAAGTTCCACATGTGTTGTGGACCCGATTCCTCTTCTGAAGGAGCCAGAACGATAAGGCGTGCCTCCCGTGTTAGAGGAGTTTATCCTACATTTTGTCTGCACTGTTCAGGTTTAGGCACATGCCTATGTCTCTACTGCCAACAACTAGCTATGCTGCCAGATTCAGTATTTCCTAAACACACAAAAAAACATGTTACTATGGGGGAAACTGAGGTTCTCTGACCCTTACGAGAGAGTGAATAAAAGTTATTTCATGGGAATGAAGAGCTTTCACAGAGTTCTCCTTGCAAAAGGATAAGACAGCTCTATTCTTCTCCAGGTAGATCTCAGCAGGACTTCCTGCCAGAGGTGAAGAATGGGCCTCTTTCAGGCTGAAGATGGGCCGAATACATAAATATATACTCATGCTACATTTAATCTGACTGTGAAACAGCAATATTTTGATGGATATTTAATCACCTAGATGATTGGAATTCCACAAGGGAAAACGTTTTCTAACTGGCACTCTAAGACCTTGGAATTGTGCCCTCCTACGAAAGGGAGAGTGATTGATTTCTGTCTCAACACTTGCCTTGACCATGAAGCTTCACTAATGAGTGTCTGTGCTCTTCTCACTGTCACCGATCACAGCGAGATACATGAGGATAACACGAGTTTGCAGATTCATAGCATGACTTGAGCTTACAGATTCAGGCCGGTATGTGAAACAGTATCATGTGACTCCCCACATACTAATGGGGCCCTGGGGAGTTTTAAAGCACAATATATTTAGGAATGTTAAAGTCTAGCAAAAGAGGAGAGGTGGCATTCTTTTGTCAAGAGATATTAAAACGGTGACCAAGGTGAATATTATGAATAAAGAGATATATCCAAGAATCTTTTCCTAAAAGACTATTAAATGAACCTACATGCCATACATTTATATATACTTGGATTTTAATTACCTTAAATCTACACTACATTTAGTTTATGAATTTTTCAAAATTAAGAAGAATGTAGAGAAAGAGACATGAGCTCATTGTTAATCAAGATTAAGTTCATCATGATATACTGTTACAATGAGATTTATGCTAAGTCTTAAACAGAGAGTGCAGGAAAGAACAGCCTAAAATGTGTTAATTGTGTATTTTATCTATTCTTGTCTGAAATATAAAATTTAAATGTTTTAAACAGGGAAGTTTTCTGCCTCAATTATCAAGGTATTGCTCTTTGAGAACCATTTGAATTTTGGTTTTGTTAAATGAGAACCCATTTATAGAAATAGCGGCCGTTTGCTAGAACTTTGTTAGCGAGGCCGACTTTGTATCTCCAGAACTACTGGAGAACAGAAGTGTGAGGGGCAAGAAATGCAGYCCACTTGCTAACTGACTTGTCCTTTTCTGAAGAGACACATAAACACATTAAATAGATACACAGGACATGCTGCAAAAACCCAGCAAGCGGGACGGTGGGCATTTGAGGCAGCACTGAACTTAAGACACTCGAAGGAAGCTTTAGTCTGTAAGATGTCAAGACAATCACATGAAAGGTTTCCTTGCACAAAGGGGAAAAAGAAAAATCATAGAAGATGACAGGAATCTAGGACTCCCTGAGAGGAGAAACATAAATTCAATGTTGTTCATATTGATGCCAAACTACSTTTGCTTTAAAATACATGACTTTCCTCCACACAAACAAGGCACACACCCTAGGAATATTGATTCTACAGACACAGAAATGGAAATCAAGGGAGATCTTGGCTTAATTATATCTACTTTTTTATTTCTTTCTGTACATTATCAAGGAGAAGGCTTCTGGAAAATGATACCTAAGGAGCATTCTGAGGTCTTCCATTGTCTTTATCAGTACAGTTACCGTATAATAGGAGCCAAGAACCAGTGAGGGAGCCATTTAGTGACACATTTTGCAGCAATAGTATCTAATGTCAATCAATCTCTCTTGCACATGCCTACTAGACTAGTGACCAGACAGTCTCCTGTCAGTCACTGGAAAATTTTCACTGGACACTGGACAATATTTAAATACCTGTATATGCATTCATACATGCATATTTGTGTGAACATGCATGTTTACTTCTTTAGGTTGTGTGTGCGGTTGCTGAGCTAGGACTAAGAGATTGAGGCCTCACTGGAGAGCTGGATTAGCATCCAATTAGATTCTAATACATTAAGAATTCAGAGACTGTCAGTTAGATTTACTGAATTTTGCTGTTCAAAACACAGTTATTTTTCTGCATGTTTTAGTTTAGGATTTAGCAAACTGTTGTAGATTATGTTAACTGCTCCTGGTCTCATAGAAAACCAGAACTCTAAACAGCAGCTGATTCCCTGGGTGCCAAATTAGTAAAGGAAACAGCAAAGCCACTTAAAACTAATTCCAATTTCTATTACCTGCAGAGCTATTTCCGATATGGCAAGCAATACAACTGGCAACTATTAGCGTTTCTCAGCAACTCCAGTTTTCTCACAAATATAAAGATAAAAATATCCGTTTGAAGCAGTTGAATACCCCATTTTCTAGTCTTTAAAATATACTTTAACAAAACAATGCAGCAATTGATCTTCATGTGTTTAAAATCTTTACTCTGTAAAATGTTCTGAACAATAAGGATACGAAATATCCTTTAGATAATCATAGTTCTTCAAATATAAAGAAGGATACATGAAGCCCCTATTAGAATAACCCCAAGCCTGGAATTTTATACTCATGATGTTGTGATTACACTTCAGGAAGTGTTTGTTTAAGTTAGCAATGGCTCTGTAATGACCAGGCTTCTACCAAAAGGAGCCAGAAGGAGAGTTAAAAAGGAGTGAAGGAAAGACACAGCAGAAGCAGACATACCATAGCTAATTAGAGTGAGTTACTGTGTCCACTCCAATGAAATATCATTCTATAAACATGGTCTCTGAATGACAAGCTTACAGTCTGAGCAGGCCAGGATTACTCAAGTGGAGAACTCAGAATGGGTTTGCAAAATCTACCATCTACCATCTTATTTATAGAAACACACAGAATCTATGGCTCTACATTTTTACATATATACACTGAAGCATCAAGAAGACTGATCTGCTAATTCTTACATCAGGATGATTGATTTACGTACCGAGGAAGGGGATGGTAGAGGTCATAAGGCATGATCTGCTTGTATCCGTCACTGTTAGGAACAATAATGCCAACCCTCTGAGTAGAAGGTACACACAATAAAATAAACACTAAATGATTACATCATATACATTTTCATACAATTGCAAAACAACATACATAAATCATCTCTGGAAACAACACTGAAACAGTTCGATATTTATGCTAGCATATGCTGTAGGCTGGGGAAAGGTCTTTGAAGACACTATTTTCTATAATTAGTCCTCTGATCCAAGCAGGAAATACCACTAGAAAGGGAGATGGTGAGAAACTTTGGCACCTCATCATTAGCTATGGCACAATAAGCTTATAAATGTTCTTTAATCCCCTAAATTACCCATCCTATGAGGTCATTATTATTATCATCATTATTAATGTTACTTCCAGATGCCCATGGAACAATTACAGTTACTGTCTCACTTTTGATGAAAGAGAAAGCTATGTAAGCAGGGGGTTATGGACCACAGAACTGACAAGACTGTAACATACATCAGCAAATAGACTTCTACTTCTGGCAGATCTGAAGGTTTACTAATACCTGGAGAATAGCCACTTGGATGTTTCATAAAGGGAGGAACTACCAAATGTGGTAAGCAATGCTTAGCAAGAGCAAACTCCCTACCAAAACGAAGCCATGAAACTGTTCACAAACATGAAAGTGTTTTTGTCTATAAAATATTATGCAGTGTTAATGGCTTTATCATGATGCTTGTGACTGTTGTGGCGGCCATTAATACCTTGGGAAACCTGTGAGGTTCAAAGACAGAGTAATGGCTAAAGAGCCACAAGAAAGGATGTTCATTATATGCTGTGTGGCTAGAGGATACACCAGAAAGGACAGCATGGGCTGTGTTGAAGGTCTTCAGGTCTCTAGTGTACTGTTTCCAAACTTCTTGATTTCAACTAGTAGGTCCCATTGGTAAGACTGGGTCCTTGCTGAAGACTGCACCCCCTGGACGGTGAAAAAATGTCTTTTTACTTAGGCTGTTGAAGAAGGGCTAGGGCTGCCGAGTCTCCATCAAGAGTGGGATATGAAGAGTGCTCAGTGTAGATGAAGAACACAGAAGTGTACAAACAAAAGATGGTTTTGTTTCCATATGACAAGTGATAGGGAGCCCCTCTCTTGAACATTAAAGAGATCTTACATTCTGTTTGTATTTCTGGGATGCATTTGTATATATTTACACATCTATATCATAAGCAACATATATTCAGTATGTTTGCACTTATATATAAATAAATAGCTTTTCATTTTGGCCTCATCCTTTGATGTGGGATAGTATTATACTTTTAGAAATACAGCTATTAAACTTTAGTAAAAAGATAGGACTAGACTTAGTATGGATCAGACGCCAAAAAAAGCCACTGGCTGAAGATCATAAAAAGGAAACAAGAAAAAGAGGACTGACTGGAAGGCCCTAAAAACCTGAAYAAAATACAAGGAGATGCATGAACGTATTGAGAAGTGCTTCAGAGAAAACAGAGACAAGTTGTGAAGACAGATTCCTTAGAATGAAGTGTTTATTTGCTTATTTACTTTACAGAGGGGGCATTTTCTGTGTTTATTTATTTAATGTTTTGAATTTATTTTCTGACAAGATTTTCGTGGTATGTAAATGAGTGAGCTCATCTGAGTGCATTTGGCTCACATGCTCAGGAGAGTGGTGGTGCTGTGGGCATGCTCAGGAGAGTGGTGGTGCTTTGGGCATGCTCAGGAGAGTGGTGGTGCTGTGGGCATGCTCAGGAGAGTGGTGGTGCTGTGGCCATGCTCAGGAGAGTGATGGTGCTGTGGGCATGCTCAGGAGAGTGGTGGTGCTGTGGGCATGCTCAGGAGAGTGGTGGTGCTTTGGCCATGCTCAGGAGAGTGGTGGTGCTGTGGGCATGCTCAGGAGAGTGGTGGTGCTGTGGCCATGCTCAGGAGAGTGGTGGTGCTGTGGCCATGCTCAGGAGAGTGGTGGTGCTGTGGCCATGCTCAGGATTGCATGGCTCTTTAACACAACAATGAAATGACCACCATATTAATGTCACTTTGTCCTTGCTTTTGGAGTTAAATATCCCATTCTTTTCTACCTTCTTCTGATAAAAGCTTACTCCTGCTTTTTTTTTTGTTAGAAACACTGTATCCCTTTTAAATATATTTTTGTATCTAACAATCCAGAGAAWTTTTCTTTTAAAATAACAATATTTCAAAGAATGTCAGTGTCTCAAAATTCTTTTAAAGCTTTGGACATATACTACTATTTAATAGAAGCAAATTAGACTATAAATCAAATAGTCTGAAGTCAGATTTTACCTAACTCTTGTATCTATTCATTTCTATATCAATTTCTAAATGCAGAAATGCATACCATTGCCTTGTCCCCTGGAAAAATTTATGGCTGTAATTTGTCATCTTCAATATGAGAACGAGCTGTTGCAGGTCTCTGTCAACTGATTTATCAGCTGATGATATTTGAAATAGAGAGAGTAACATTGAACAAGACAGAGTTGAACTGAAGAGAGTGGGTAAATGGGGGAGCACAGAGCCGCCAGGATGCTGGGCTCTGCTTTGGGCTGATTTAGAAGTCATGTTTGTGTTTGAGCAAGAAGTTTTAAACCTGGTTCCAGCAACACTATAGGTCTGTTTGTCTTTCTGTGGCATGGGTCATGGTGAAGACTCGAAATGACTCCATGGCACCTGTGAAAACAGAGCGACAGCCAAACAATGGTGCTCTGTCCAGCCTCCAAATGCATCTTCCTGAGCCCTGGCCCTGCTCCCTCCTGGAGCACTGGCCACAGCTCTGATTTTTCCCTGTACTGTGATGCAGGGAAAGGCAATCTTGCCTAAGATGCTCAGCTCATTGCTTACCTTTAAGACACATTGTATTTGTTCTCAGATAAAGTGGACATCATGCAGGCTGGTGGAAAGGGAAGCTATTAAGAAGGGACTCGATGAGCCTCCGCCCAGGTTTGAGTCTAATGTGAGTGTGTGTGTGTGTGTGTGTGTGTGTACTTACATTTATATATGCCCCTGAATATGTGGACTGGAGGGAGGGAAGTGAACACGATTTATAAAATGATCACAAAGGAAAAAATGGGAGAGCAAACTACTCATTCTTCATCGCTCCAATAACCCTGACCAGTTGTGTATGTTCACAGTGACAGCGACACTGACACTACTCCATCTAAAACTCACTGTAAGGGTGTTGAGAGCAGAAGCTGAGGACAAGAARGTGGGAGTCACTTCCCATCTAATCTACCCAAAGCACACACGTTACTCAACTGTCTGATGCTATGGTGTCATAACAAGTTCTTATAATGAAATATTACATAGAACATAAACATATAAAACACCATTTAAAACAATACAGCCATTTTAATGATATAGTACCTGAAAAAAGTATAAAACAGAATATGTCATTAAGCCCACAACATTAGAAAATTTATATAGACACATGTCATCTCTAATATAATTTCAGCTTGTATATATGTGTTCCCAGGTATACACACGTACACATATGAGGACACTTGTGTCTATACATATATGCATGTAGACTATCACATGTATAGTAGGGAAATATGTTATAACCCTGGTTGGGTCCTGGGGAGTTAGATTTTTTTCCTTGCTGTAAAAAATATCTTCCTGCTTTGTAAATTCTAAAATAACATATTGCCTCACAAGCTCAGCAATTAGAGTACTGAAGTGCAGTAAAGCTTAAATTGAAAAAAGTRTAMGAGGGCAGCAACTGGAATTAAGGTAAATGAATTAAAYGAGGTTATCACCTCAAATTCCATGTGTCACCTAAATATCATTGAGGCTTTGTGCARGAATGATCTAAGTGCAACTTCTGAACAATAGCCACTACCTTAAAAGCCAAGCCTGAATCAGAGTCACACTACGCAGTGTGGAATTCGTGTATTGTGATAGGTCTCTCTTTACAAGAAAAATCCAAATGTAATTCACTCCGTGGAAATGAACCATAAGGGGTACATCTCGGTGAATGTCTCAGGACCTCTTGCCTCTTCTCATTGTACATCCTCTTTCTGACTTCTGACAGCTACMTGGACCACAGGCTCTTTGACAGTAGTGAGTCCCACACAAACAGCCATCTTTTGCAAGCTGCTTCTCTTGTGACTGCTGTCAATATTCAAGGTACTGGATATTGGTTAGGGTTAGGGTTAGGGTTAGGGTTAGGGTTAGGGTTAGGGTTAGGGTTAGGGTTAGGGTTANGGTTAGGGTTAGGGTTAGGGTTAGGGTTAGGGTTAGGGTTAGGGTTAGGGTTAGGGTTAGGGTTACTCTCACCCACCCACCTTTTGGCTTCTTCTCTTTGCCYCTTATGGCTACTTGGGGCCTGCTTGTATAACTTGGCATCTTTCCATTCCCTGAGGTAACTATGGAAGCTTCACGGAAATTTCTTTAATTTTCCATCTCATGTATGTTTTAGGCATCACATTGCTTTGTAATTGTGGAACTCGACWTGGGCAGATTTGAGCCCCAGCGTTTAGCTGACTCCTCTTCGCCTTCCCCATGGTTCCAAACACCAAGCCTCTGTTTTGTTTCCCTAAGAATGGAGTTGGAGGTGCTATAGGATTCTTCTGACTGTGMGGTTACGTCTTGTCTAGATGATTTCTAAGGCAGTGACAGAAATCACCTCCTTCCTAAACAACACTGCAGAGGTTTAAGGAAATGTTGAAGGAGGCTGAAGCATTTTGCTTTTCCTTGAGATGCAGAGCACAGAGGATCAGGGTCCAGTGGGGGAAGGACCACACAAGAAGCCATGATATGGAAAGTCAGTGTTCTGGCTGCATCTTTTCTATGTATGCAACCTTGAGTACTGGACWTCGGTACCTTTGCTTCCATCTTAAGAAAGTGCAAGTGGTAGACAAGTCATGAACTTTAAGATAAAGGGAGAAGGCAAGAAACTCAGRTTTGTAGACTTYGCATTAGCTTTTCCTGTCTGGTGGCTGCTGGGCCCCAAGCTTGATAACCACTAAGATGGTAYAAATTCTTCCTTCTATAYACCTGCCAAAGTTCTGAAACAATGAGCGCCCCTAACATAAAGTCAAATTGGAACCAACTGAGAAAATGTCTTATCTAGTAGCYCTGATTTCTTTTAAAACTACACTACTGCCAAACTACTGTGTAATCTGTATCCATTAATGATATCTGGGTTGCAAGGGATCCAGAATTAAGAATCCTGATTTACTGGACTGATGTGAAAATGCTTTTCAGACAGAAATTCATTTTTGACTAATAAAACTAACCACTGAAGAGTTTTAGCATCTTAGATTAAATGACAGAAACTCTGCAATTTATATTTCTGGCATTTCTTTCTTGACATTAATAAATACCATTTCTGTATTATTTTTAAGTAAGTAGAACTATCATTTTGTTAGGAKTTATTTTCCACTTTTGTTGTGTACTCCAGAAAATGTCTTGAGTGGACATCAATACATGGACGATGCTTGCTTCACCTGGGTTTCTGCTCACTTTGTCAAGCATGCAAACTTACATTGAAATGGTTCCATGTTGCATTGGAAGCAGACCTCCCAGGCTGCTGAAGGCAACATGCAGGACAGGGTTGCTGGRGTGATGACAGAGTCAGGGCTGCATTTCTGCTGGGTGAGAGACGCTGTGGAATTGGAAGTATTTAGCTCCATGCCYCAGCTTGCTCTGATGGGGTCTCACTTGYGAATGCTGCTTWCCCTCTCTGGCCTCTTAACTAACTCTACAGGGAMTATAAAACTAAACTGAATAATGAATATGTGAGCATCTTAAAAAACTTGTAATGGAGTGACTTTGGGCAGGTCAGTTTAGTTGTTTGAGTCTCCATTTACTAACAATTGCTGTGATCTGTTGAATACTTGGCATCTTGCTAGGTTTCCACTTTTATTTCACAGAATMCTCACAGTACCCAACAGAAACGCTATATTTTTACAGATGGGAAACTAAAGATGTTAAGTAATGAAATGTCTTACACAGTGGTAGGTTGAAGTTAAAAATGAGGATGATGGAATTCCCTTTTCTAGTAACTCTAAGCTAATTAAAGGAATTAAGCAAATAATTAATCCCATGTTTTAAAACCTTGAAAGGCAATGCATGCATTGAGCTTACTGTTAGTCTGAACTGGGCTTGATAGAAAAAATGAATAGCTTGATAATTGAGATATGTATATATATATATGTGTATATACATACATACATACATATATATGTATATATATAGTTAACTATTTCACTGTCAGGTAATAGATGTTGTATCTGCAGGTGTTGGTTCTATAATTTTCAGAAYTGCTCTCACATTCTGAAATGAAGCACAACTCTGCTTTGCTATCCCATATAAATCCACAAAAGTAGAAATGAGATTTTATTATTAGTTTACCACTTATTTAAATGATGCTGGTCCGATGGAAGCATTACCTTTCTAAATCATTCATTTGTTGCAATAAAACTATGTACTTTAAGATGTACAATGTACATGATTTAGGACACTTTCACTTTCTTTTGCTTGTTCAATAACCCAACCATTTTCTAGTCCTTAAATAGAACTTTCCTTCTAGGAAACATAAGCAGCACAACCTCTTTATGGGTCGAATGGATAGGACTCACAGCTGGTTATGTGAAGGCTGTCCTTGACACTTGTGAGCTGAAACTTTAGGAGTTAGTCTGCACAGCATAATCTATATCTTAAAAACCCAATAAATGTGATTTAACTTCAAGGTGATGTTCTCCTAGGAACTATCTCCCAGACAACCCAGAACAACCCACAGAGAACTACTTTCTGGACTCAGAGAATTTGAGGATTCCATCTTCCCTTTTCATGGATGAAAACCACAACTGGAGAGCAGTTTCTCCAGGCAACAGCGATACTATTAGCACAGTCTTGGTCTCAGTCATAGCTGTAGTAACTAAAGTTTGTTGAGGGCGTCTTCTACATCAGGCCCCTCGCTAAGCTCTTTAAATGTATTGGGGCATGTATCCCTTGTGACAACTTTAATGACATAAGAACTGTTACTGTTGTCACTTCACAGGATGAAAATCTGAGGCTTAGTGAGAGTAAATAATTTGCCAAAGGCTGTTCAACTTGTAGGTGGCAGCTCTGGAGCCTCTGGCCAAGCTGTATCACTCCAGACTTCTCATGTCTCTACCAGGTTCTGCTAATGGGCACCGAGTAAACATGAAAATCCAGTTTTATTTTTTTAATATGCCTCCCACATGCGCTGCCTTTCCAGATGCAGAGTATTTCTTAATAGTTACATTAGGATTCAAATCTGAGACCCGTTTTTCAAAATTTGCTCTCTAGCCAGTGATAATTTATATGATTTAGACTTCGATAATTTATATGATTTAGATTTAGATAATTTATATGATTTAGAATATATATATGGATGGATTATGTGTATACATATACATATTCAGCTAATTTAGAGCTGGAAAAACAAAACCAAAAAATGCAAACCAACAGACCGACCCCGAACAGCCAAAGGTTGCATCCTGCCCTGAGAACACACAGTGCTCATTAGATGAGTAAATGACCCCCTTTTATTTGCTTCTTAACCACAAGCAAAGACCTTGTGGCTTTCTAGCCACATAGAAAATGTACCCGTCTAACCAAGCAACAAAGGCGGCATGAACGGCTACACAAATTTCAACAAAGCTTTCCCTGGTGTAAGACAGGAGTGACAATTATGGCAAGGCAGACACATGGCAGGTTTGACATGTGAGCAGATCCTGGATGTCTGTTCCATTGGAGAAGGCTCATAACTAATAGAAACACTAAGTAGAGAAAGAAGCATGTAGTAGATCCCCGGTAGGCAGGACTGGAGTGTCTTTGGACTTCTAGGAAGGCCAAAGCTGGACTATTATGGCACCTGTGGAGCAGAGTCTGTAAGAACATGTTCTAGGCCTGTGACGTCACGGCTCCGCATTGACAATGGGAAAAATAGTACTAATTTTAGCAAAGAGTCATTAAATCTTTAGACCTCTCTTTTCCTTCCCTTAGTCTTAAGTGTTGGCTCCCCTTTTGGGGGCCACTTCTATCTGGGAAACTAAATATTCTGTCACTCCATAAAACTGACTGCCTAAGTGGCATGYGCAGAGATCAATGAAGCTCTGGTGAGAGGAAYGGCTGGGCGSCCGGCTACGTTCTTCCMTTGGACAGATAGAGCAGCCATCTGCATTTCTGCCTCTGCAGCACATCAGTGCTACATGACATGGGTGCTGAGGCTGGCTTTTAGAAGAGGAAACAAAGGGTGWGGATCACTGACTTCCAGGTGTCTGCTCTGTGAAGTAGAATCCCATCTGTGTTACGTACAATTGACAAGACCAAAAAGAAACATCAAATGCAGTAACTGCTTCTCTTGGGCACTGGGGAGCATGACTGAACTTTACTATTTTCCTCATAGCCTTTTAGCTTATCACCATTTTAAAAATTAACATATAGAAGCAGAGAAAGTGATAAAAACATAGGAATCCTTTGAAGAGAGTAGGCCAGATGTTCRCTGTCTGTTCAGCATCATCTGTAGCCATGGCAGCTGGCTGATGTGATGTTATAAAGAGTGTAAGGACAGGAAACAAGGGAAGCGGGTGGGGGGAACCAAAAAAGTAGWTGGGAAGGCAGACAAGAAAAGAAGAGAGGACTCCTGGGACTGGACAGCGGCGAGGAGTGGGGCATTTCTGAGGGGAAATATCAAGGCTTAGAAGTTATTAACTTAAAGTTGAACAAGTATTTAGTGACATTACTAAATGAATATGCCCGTGCGTGTGCATGCTCGTGTGTAAGGATCCTATCGTTTCCAGCATGCTAGCTCTGGGGTTACAGGCACATGTGGCCATTTTCCGCTTTGTATTTGGATGCCAGGGATGCATGCTTATGCAACAAGCTCTGTTACCTTCTTGAGTCATCTCTCCCRCCTTATTTAGTGTTGGTTTTGGTGTTCATGGAATATCTCTATCTTGAAAGGGAACAAGACTCAAACTCATTAAGTGAATGTGATTTTGCTTCTACATAATATAATAAGCTCCAGATCCCAGGATTTACAGGGAAAAAATAGATTTCAGTGGTCATATAAAATATTTTCTGTAACAATGTAAGAATTAAAAATGTGTGATTTAAAAAAAATTAACATTTGCTTACAGACATAATGAAGCACATTCAAAATGTAAGAAAATAATGTGTGATTTTGAACTAAGAATGCCCTTGTTTTCCCTTTAGGATTTCTAATTTGGATGCAAAGTTGTAGTTTTAATGTCAATTCATCCTTTTGACTTAATATGGCAGCCTTAAATCTGTAGTGGTTAGAAAGCAGTTGCTCAGTGGATTGAGTCCGTTGTTCAACGTGAGAGAC
>BDUI01006848.1:48516-72449 GCA_002335545.1 Apodemus speciosus
TGGTCAATTAAGAAGATGAACCCTCAACTGAGAAAACACACCCATCAGATTTGCCTGTAGGCAATTTTGTGGTACACTTTCTTGATTAATGATGGATTTGAGAGGGCCCAGTGCACTGTGGGTAGTACCACCCTGGGCAAGTGGTCCTGGATAGTATAAGAAACCAGGCTGAACAAGTCATGGGGCACAAGCCAATAAGCAACGTTTCTACATCATCTTTCTTTCAGTTTCTACCTTCAGGTTCCTGCCTTGAGTTCCTGCCCTGACTTCTCTTCATGATGCAGTGTAATCAGAATGTATAAACCAAATAAATTCTTTCCTTCTCAAGTTGCTTTGGTCATGGTGCTTTATCGAAGCAATAGAAATCCTAAGACAAAATACAATACTACTTTTAGAAGCACAGTTAGTGTTTTGTTCATATTATAAAGATAGGGATAACATAGCTATCAGTGAATTATGTCATATATTCTTATATTTTAGAAAAAATGGCAGAAAATCATTTGCCCCAATTTTTAGGTACTATGACTTTAACTATTGTAAATAATTCCAATGTGGGTGAAYTATTTAAAGTTAGTCAATCAACCAGCTTCCATGAAACTAGAGAAAGAATTAGTCAAATATACCAATTTTAAAGGCATATATGTACTTTTAGACCTATTAAAATGGTAAATAAAAGAACCCACAAATGTCGACAATCTAAAATATTCACATACTTAATTTTCTGAAAAGATTTTGAAAATGTATGCATCAACAAAAATTCTTGAACTCTTTTATCTAGTAACCATAGAAAGAGGTGTTTGCTCTGAGCTCTGACTATTCATCCCAGGGGAATTCGAGAACAGATAAAAACATTTAGGCATTATGTTATTTATTATATTATAATGGTAWAACATTTAAAAGAACCAAATGATCTCCTGCAAGGAAATTACTAAAAAATATCAAAAAAATATGGCATACTCACTATAATTATAAAAAAAAACAGAAAATAGGAAGAAAACTTTTCTAATAACACAAGATGCTGAGTGTGACATGAACGTAACAACATAGGGACAGGAATTCACTTTGTGACTTTTCAGGAGAGATGCACCACAAAGAACATATGGACTGAATGCTCGTCTTTCATTGTGTGGTGATGAATATAGGCCAAAAAAATAACCCAGGTTAAGTCAACAATGAAGTGATTTTTTTCCTGGTAATAAAACTTTCTCTAATGGAGTGAACCTAACAAACATCTTCATTTGCTTCTTGAAGAAGTGACATCACTTCTGCCAGACAAGTATAGGCTTAGATGAAAACAAGCGCTGCACTGGAAAGCCACTGTTGCATAGGATATTTCTACTCCCAGCTTTCCACAGCGCCAAGGAAAGAGGTATTTGCTATGAGCATCCACAAAGGAAAAGCTTCCCAGAGCACCTCACAGGTGGCTTCAGGAATTGGCTCCATTCGGAAGAAGGGATTCTTCCATACTGAAGTTAGTCCACTCTTACACTATCCAGCTTTTTCTTCACAGAGGCCTAGGCTAGATAGGATAAGTGAACACTGTTACCTCCACCACACGTTGCTGAGCAAGGAAAGAAGTCTGTTTCCCTCCATCGGTGGATAATAGGCTGGTAGAAGATGAACTGGACTGTGCTGTCTGCAGGTCCTGAGTCATGGATCTGCAGGAACAAAACAGGAAAGTTGGGAGTGTGGTAGGAAAAGGGATGGCTTCTGGGTCTCTGGTAACCTTGGCTRAGAATGCACGGTGTATGGRGATGTTGKATATATGAGAGCATATAAGAGCATCAAATGAGAAGGCATGATCATTCACTCAGAGAATGGGTCTCAAAGTACCTTTATAATCCACAGAGATGATGGCTTAGAGTATGGTGAGATACCCATTTGTGACTCCACCACAATTCTATTTCCAGATTTATTTCCACAGAATTGTATAGCCTTTGAAATGTATACTCAGAAATAGATAATATAGTAAGGCATGGTGGTATACACYTTCAATCACAAAAGTCAGGAGGCAGAGACAAAAGGATTTCTCTGAGTTCAAGGCCAATCTGGTCTATATATTGAGTTCTTGGATAGTCGGGACTATGTAGAGAGACCCAGTCTCAAAAATAAGAAAGACAGTTTATTTTAAAGAAATCATAAATGCCATACACTACAGAAAATAAAAGACACTATCANGATGGAACTAGAGAATATCATCCTGAGTGAGGTAACCCAATCACAAAAGAACACTCATAGTATGCACTCACTGATAAGTGGATATTAGTCTAGAAGCTTGGAATACCCAAGACACAATTCACATATCAAATGATTCCCAAGAAGAAGGCATGAGAGGCCCCTGGTCCTGGAAAGTTTCAGTGTAGCAGTGTAGGGGAATACCAGGACAGGGAAGTGGGGAAAGTGGGAAAGTGTGGATTGGGGAACAGGAGGAGGAAAGAGGGATTATGAGACTTTCAGGGACTGGGGATCCAGGAAAAGGGAAATCATTTGAAATGTAAATAAAGAATATATCGAATAAAAAAACATGAAAAAAGAAAACCTACAGTTTCTAGAAGTAGCACTATCCTTTTGAAATACAACTTCAGTTAAACTATTTTATATGAATACATATTATATAKAGAGAGAGACATTGGAAACTACGAAGTTGTAATATGATGTTTTCAAATATCCTTGGTATTGGTTGTTCTTTCAGCTCTCCTTCCTCTAGTACACCATTTATCTTCCTTCCCATTTAAACATCCTACACCAGTATTCTCCTTTTCTCCTTCACGTTTCTTGGGTTCAGCTGTCTGCCCTCCTTTAAACTCTTTCTTACCTGTGATGACTATTCTTGGTTGTCAACTTGACTGTATCTTGAACTACAAGAAAAAAAAATAGAGGGTATACCTGTGAGGAATTCTTTTTTCTTAATTTGAAATAGGAAGATCTACTTCTGATTCAGATATTTGAAGTAGCAAGATACACCCTTAGTCCATATT
The DNA here is from genome assembly GCA_002335545.1 of Apodemus speciosus. NCBI lineage: Eukaryota > Metazoa > Chordata > Mammalia > Rodentia > Muridae > Apodemus > Apodemus speciosus. The sequence goes on from BDUI01006848.1 coordinate 51,495, forward strand.
TGAGAGCTGAAAGATATACCTTTAAACTACACCTTGGGATAGGAAGACACCTTTAATTTGGGACACACGTTCTCCTGGAAACCCATTTAAGGATGTGGGAGAAGTAAGCTTTGCTTTTTGCTTGCTTGCCCTTGCCTTATGAGAATGCCTATTCCTTTTAGGGCATTAGCACCTACTTCTTTGGGATTCTGCATTTACTGAAGACCAGATGAGACATCCAACCTTGTAAACTGAGTATCTACTAGATTCCTGGACTTTCCATTCTCAGTCAGCCATTTTCCAATTAGCTAGACTGAAACCTATAAATAACTGTAATATATATATTCATTCTGTAAGTTCAGTTACTCTAGAGAACCCTGAATATGCATCTACCTCTTCTCCCATGAGTTTTTAGTTCTTGAATTCACAGGTACTCTGAGTGACCTGAATACACAAATCCAAAGATTTGATGCTAAAATTCACATGTGAATGAAAATATGGTACATCTCTTTCTGGGTCTGGGTTATCTCACTTGATATATTTTTGTTACAGTTTTGTCCATTTACCTGAAATTTTTTCCTGTACAGCTAAATAAAATCCCATTGTGAATTGGAACAACATTTTTACTATCCATGCATCTACTGATGAATATCTAGGCTGTTTCTAAATTCTGGTTATTATGAATAAAGCATGAAGAACATGGATGTACACATACACACACACACACACACACACACACACACACACACACATCTGGAGTAAAAAATAGAGTCCTTTGAATATGTGTCCAGAAGTGGTATAGTTATGTCACATATTAGACCTGTTTTTCTAGTGTTTTGAGGAGCAGCCATACTTATTCATTGTGGTTTCACAGTTTTTGTGAAATTGTGGTTTCACAAATCTTTAATCCCACAAAAAGTGCATGAGCATACTGTTTCCTACATTTGAGTCAGTATTTGATGTCTGTTCATGGACATGAAGAAAGCAACTAACAAAGACATTTCCTCTGTGCAATTTAGCTTTCATAGTACCAGAAGGTACGATGTAGGTTTCTGGAGACAGGAATGGGGAATTTAGAAGTCTTACCCAAGTATGAACCCTGTGAATTGCAATAATGACCTGTATGGTAAAATATGCCCATGAATACAAGGACTACTATGGCTGTGATCAACTGAATTCTTTTTGGATTTAAGGCCTGCACTCCTGGTACTGTAAGAAACAAATTTGGTAAGAAACAAATGGTTGGTGAGCTCCCTAGAGTCAGGCATAAACCACTACTATATTCACCTAAGTTAGTGGTTCTCAACCTTCTTAATTTTGCTACAAACCTTTAATATAGTTTTTCTCATTGTGATGACCCCAATGAAAAAATTATTCTTTGCTACTGTTATGAAATGTTATATGAATATTTGAATTTTTTGATGGTCCTAGGAAATCCCAGCAAAAGGGTCATTTGATACCCACCAGAAGAAAGAATCGATCCACAGATTGAATAACAGTGATCTCAAAGAACATAGTGTTAAACCGCTTTCTTGATTTGTGTCTCTATTCCCATAGATTCAGTTCTCCAATATCAGAAGAGAGATTTCTTTGTGCAGTGGACAGCAGTTAACAAAGAAGTTCACAGCTGGTAAAAGTACAGAGAAAAGGTGTCAGCAGAGTGCTCAGCAACAAGTGTCTTGTCTATTATTAACTTTCACCCTGGGCTCAGGAACTGTTGCAGAAGTGGGTGTTGAAAAATCCTAAGAGCCAGAAATCAGGGAAAACTTCTGAACATGATAGCACAGCAGAACTCCTGATATCACAGCAGCTACAGTTGCCTAAACAAGATCATATCAGTCAATATTACAGTAGGAAGGAGAATGGATACTCATGATCCTCTACACCTGAGGAACTATTGACAGCTAATGAATTCCGAAGGAAGGGAGGTCTATTTTCTTTCAGYGTATGGTTTTGGTAGGTTGACCAATTTTCAGTAGAAGGCCAAGTATATGTGAATAATATAGAGTGGAATTCATAGTTTTTAAGAAGGACTTGAAGTTGGAAGTGTGTTGGAAGTTTGGATAGATCCAGGAGGAGTCAAGAGGAAAAGTGGATAGTGAGTATGATTAAAATACMATGTAATACATTTTCAAAGAGTTAATTAAACTATATATTTTAAAACCCCAGATTAACAAGTCTAAGTCATAAATGAATTTAACAACAGCATTTGGTTGGGAAATGGGTTACAAATTAGCTACTCTTACCTAGCTAGCATAGCTACTTCCACAATCCCTCAGTCCAAAAGAAATTCATCTGACTTCCCAGAATCAACTCCAAAATTAAGAAAGCTAAGTTAGTTATTCTAAACTTTATTGATAGCCAGCTTAATTAATTTCTGTGAACTTTGCATTTCTCAAGATTATGTTGGAATTGGAGTGTAATCTTGAAGTAAAATGTTTTCTGGTCTATTTTAGGTCTCCTCTACCTAAAATACTAGGATGCTAAGTCTTGCAGGATCCCAGGCTATCAGYTCTATGAACTCTTCCTATTCCCTTACTTTGCAACAAAATACAGATGGTATGAGTTTCTATAAGTGCTTTCAGGTTAAAGGATGAATTTGAGAAATCCAGGTCTCTGGGATTGCTCTTCATATGACATCTCTCWCAGCAATAAAWAACATTTGCATTCTGGAAGCTCAAGGATTACATTTTTGTGGTGGATTTTAAATTTATAAGAGTGGTTGGTGCTGATATGCATTTTAAAGGCTGTGCAAACTTACAAAAGACATGAGATGCAGGGTTTTTGTCTCATTTTTGTCTCTTGGTGATCTTTGGGAATTGTCTTATGGTTGGTATAACTACAGAGTCTGATATTTATCATCAAAAAGACAGAAGTGGCAATATTGGCTTATCTACAATTCCATCACCCACTGTCTATGGAGTTGGACAGAGTTTAAATATGGTGAATGGATGGTCTCTCAAGCTGTGTGGTAAAATTTGACTCAGAAAAATTACAATGCAATGGTATAAATTCTTCTAAACCAGGTAAAGACAATTTTGAAAAAAGGTAATAATCATATTTTTCAACTTATCTAATTCCTACTTATTTTAAATCAGCTAGAAATTCAATGCATGTAATTATGTTAAATGTAATTCAATACATTTCAGCAGCATACTTCCCCCTGTTTATAATTTGCATAAACTGTAAATACTCTGGTCATGGCAGAATTCTTTCTACTACAACAAAAGGTGAGATCATGGTACAAGGCTAGGGCTTCTAGAACATAGGAAAACCCCAGGTTCACATGACCTCTTAAAAATAAGATGTTTCCAAGCTTGTACTCCTAACTGAAGGAGATGAACTAAAGACTGCCCACAGAAGAGAATAGTGACTAGAATTTGGTGCTTACTAGGTACACTGGTGGTGACAACTGGAAGAAAGGATAGAAATTGAAAAGAGATAAATGAAAGATCATGAGTGGATGTTTACTAGACTAACCTGTTGTTCTAAATCCCAAAGGATATGCACTTCTTACAAGTGTCTGAGGGAGCTTTCTGTCTGATGTTCTCTAAAAATATAAACCCGAGTCTACTTGGAGAGATTTTAGTTGTGAAGTGTTATGCAGGTATATCTGATCTTTTGAGCTTGGCATGTCATACATAGAGTTACCCTCATGAGACCAGAGGGCAGAAATGGAGAAGGGACTCTGGCATTATCTTCTTGTGACTTTTGAGGGAAGAAATGGGTCAAGCAAATCAGGAAAGCTTTACAAGCTGAAGACTAGATCATGTGAATGATTTCCATGGGATGTGGGAGGTGTGAGCTTGGTATCTTGATTTTTTTTACCTATCTATAATGTATATGGAGCAGAAAGAAATGCAGAATGTGAAAGTCCAGTGTCTAGGTCCTAAGCTTGAACTCACTGCTTCATACATAAAAGACAGTCCAGGAAACAAGTTGTTTCCATAGCTAGGAATTAGTTTACCCTGGGGAAGGCTGTTCTTCTCCCATCAACAAGGCCCTAGATTCCAGAACATGAAAAGCACAGAAAGTAATAAAACATTTCTACAACACCCACAACACCCAGTAACTCAGTTTTGACATTGTAGCAGAAAACAGCTATAAATGGGACAAAAACTAATAATCTTGGCTATATTACAGCAAAATATAAAATATTGTTGACTCTCATTTAAGTCCAGTCAAGAGCCACTTAACTATAGTAAGTTGGAGGCCAGTCCTGCCCGGAAGAACATTCAGGAGAGACTACAGAGTAGCCACAATTTGATTGTGTCCTTAAGACAGACTTTGAATAAGAAGTAACCAGCTAAGCTCTATCCTTATTGCCGCTACAAAGACTAAATTGCAGCAAATGTTTCCTGTTTAAAATTGCATTTTAGAACACTTGATCTGCAGACATAGATGACTAGTCAGCATGGCTCTACTCGCAGTATTACAGGAAACTAATGCAGTGAACTACACCATGTACACTGGAGAACCCCACACATGGGATTTCAGCACAGTTCTGCAGCAATCATTGGACAAATCCTATTTGGGAGTTTGGATATAGGGAAACTGTAGAWAGCTAGTAGAGCCAAGACTGGGAAGAACTATTTTTTTAAAAAAAAAAAAAAAGGCAGAACCATGAGTGGGTTTATGCTTGCTGATTCTAGTTCAATCTCCCAAAATGTGAATGGATTTGTAAACCAAGCTTCCATTGTTCCTACACAACCTGAGTCCTGCTACCAAGAGTAATTGCCTATTTATGTATTCTCTAGTAGTCCCATTAGTCTTGATCCCAGCTGTGGATCTTGASCTGACCAAACAAGGAAATCCAACYGCTTAGCTTGTTTATTTTATAAAGGGAACCAGACGACACATACTTGCCAAAGTTGGTTCCATTATATATGAAATGGCCTTTTAATTCAGTTGCAGAATGGCCACTCAGATTCTCAAACACATAAAAACCTGACACTGATCTTTAGGAAGTCCCACTTGCCTCATTATTTCTGAGAATCTTGAAAACCCTCTACTTCAAAACTCCAGCCTCTCTCAAGTATTGTCTAGAGAAGTTATATCTATTAAGAGACCTAGTAGGANAAGACAGTTTATTTTAAAGAAATCATAAATGCCATACACTACAGAAAATAAAAGACACTATCARTAACTGAGAAAGAAGAAATGTCAAGGATTAAGATGCTTTTCCCATTTAGGGGCATACATGGCTCTTCCTGTCTGCATCGTGATTCATGTATCTAGATGTGCTAAGTCACCAGTTGGAAGTTAACTTAACTGCAAATTCTTGGGCCCAAGCCCAGAGATCTAGGCAATTCTAATGTAGATATTCTAATGTCAAGATACGAAGTTATAAAAGCAGCTACTTTCAAATAAAACTGGTGCTCATGGAAATTAAAACTTGTTTTTAAAAGAGGGAATATGAGACAGTAAATTTTTAATGGTTCCTAARATTACAAGGTTGAGCAAACATACTTAAACTACAAGAGAAGAAAAATTGCCTAACACAAACAGAACAATGAACTTCAGGAGAACTCAATGATGCGACAGTCAAGGCTGGGCCAGACTTGGGCTGTTTGTTATATTGAGAGAGGTTCTTGGAATAATGACAGACTTACTTCTTACTCCAGCTCTACTTGTGATAATCAGAAAAGTTTCAGGGTTCAGTTGAATAGCATGGCCTAAGCCTTTGTCATGTGCTCCTAAGTCTCCACAACATCCCAACTGCTGCCCTTTATTTAGGGTAAACTGATGGAGACGGCCTTCAGATTATTTTAAAGGCAGCCCCATTTCTCTGATATTGATCTTATTAAGTACTCTCAACACCCAGGACAGAGGAGAAATAGGAACAAGAAGGTGTTTGAACACCTGCAAGTGCCAAACTCTAGGCTGACTTTAGAGTTTATATAAATAGATGGAAATGTTCCTCCAGAAAGTCTGGGAGAGTCAGAGATTAGGAAGAGAGAAAGGGCAGGAACCTACAGATATTCTCATTGCACACCAGGACTCTGATTAATGGACCTTTAGGGCCCTTTTTTAATTGGAGCAAAGAGTGATAATCCCATCTTTCAAAACAAAACCAGAGGATGTGGCAGTGTCTCTGCCAGAGGGGTGCACAGTCCTCCACAGTCCCACATCTCAGACACATGGTACCTAACTGCTGGATAGAGATCCATCATTCGTTTAATTAACTGGTCAGCTTTGTCTGGTTGCTTTAACTCCAGCATCCCTTCACTTCCTTCAGAGCTGTGGTTGTCATGCAGGAAACTATTAAGGAGAGCTCTTGCTTGAACCCAATACCCTTGAAAAATGGGAAGAAAAAATTTGAGAACTGCTTTTTCTCCCCTTGTATGATATATATGGTATATGATGTGTTTCCACAAGGGTATTTGCAGCTCTGAAAGAGCTATCACCTAGACAGGTGACACTGTGGGCACAGCTCAAAGATGCACAGCAACAACTCACTCAGGGCTCTACTTTACTCTTCTGCCTTTAGTAGAGCAGCAGTAGAGATGCAGTGTGGCAGGTGAGGGGTCCATGACAACCAGCACCCTACCTACCACTTACTTTGCTGGATCCTTTTTTTTTTACTGGAGATCTGGGCCTACAATGGGGATGGGGTGGGGGAATCATAACTAGCTATGGTTAAAATGATGAGGCCTTGCTCTGGAATATCTACTTGGTGTCCATTTGTCTTCAGATCTCGTAAAAAAAAATGGAGCAAGGCCCTTTATAGGCTCGTTAGAAGCTACCAATAAAACTCTTCATAGCTGAGAGGAGGGAATGGGTAACAGGAAGGCATTTTGGCAGACATTATGGTGAAGGAARGAGAAGAGGCAGCTACAGCAGAGTGTTGTCCTATGTGAGCCTCACGGAGACTCTAAAGACTCTGTATCGTTCTGAGGTTGAGAACTTAGATTTGGAGAGATCACAAGTGAAAAGGGGTCTTTTAAAATAGATTAAATGGATCACGAGAATGAAGACCTCTGCTTCATAACCATGCGTGGTTTTGTCCACATGCAGAACATTTCCTTTCTCCATAGTCATGTTCTCCGTTTAACAATGACAGTGATGGTCAGCACACACCACATTCCTACCACGGCTGAGGTATGCTTTATTTATATTAAAGTTAATCTTAAGACAGTGTGGGTTTTTCACATTTAAGCTACAATGATTTAAATTCAATGACTCGTTCAAGCTGTCTAGCTAACAGAGGAACATAGAATTTGAGTTCAGGTCTATGTGTGTCTAAAGCTGCTATTCTTCTCAGGGCACCTCCAGTACTCACAGTGGTGCCATGATGAAGTGTGAATTCACCTTTTCATGTCCTCATTTCTATCATGTCTCCTTCAATTCTTATTTTAAAGTAGAGACAAGCACTTAAAATAAAGATAAGGCCGACGTGTATCTTTGGTGGTCTAACAGTTGCTCATGGAGACAGGCCAGCCAAAGTGTATGTTCTGTTTTTCTTCATTCAGGACTGCTCAGTCCTTGTTATCATTAGCTCTGCCATCCCACAAGCCCTAAATCCTCACACATCACGTGCTGGTCCTCAAGAGTATTTGAAAAGCTTCAGTTTGACACCTTAGAATGTTGGTGCAGTGAGCTGAACACATCTGGCATATGTAATTTTGACCTCCTGATGCTAATAAGAATTAAAAAAATGTTGTGGACTAAGCTCTTCTTCCTATATTTGCAACATCTCAGTGTTTCTAATTTAGCTTAAGGATGTCTCACACAGAAAGAGAATGGGAAGGCTCATAGCTGACAGCACCTTAAAAATGGAGTTGTGGGAAGGTGCGTGTGCATGCATGTGTGTGTATGTGTGTGTGTGTGTGTGTGTGTGTGTGTGTGTAGAGAGGGGAGATGGTTGATCTCCAAGTCAGTGTCCAGCTTAATGAACAAAGGAAACAGCATAAACACATGAAGACAGCATCAAGACCACAGTAGTCTCCACAGGAGTACTTCTAAAAGCACTCCTCTCTTTTCTATTGAGAAAAAGTAGACTTGTGAGCTTTCCTATGTTACCCCTACTAAATGTCTTCTCTCCACTGATGCCAGAATCTCTGCCACAGAGAGGAAAGTGTTGTTGCTGGCAGTCAAGGCATTCCCTCATCCACCATGCAGGAGGGAAACTTCTACTCTGGATGCACAAAAGGGAGCCCTGGGTGAGCAGCTACTGATCAAGACCCAAGGTGGAAAGTTACAGGACCACAGTGCTCTTGGGTACTCTGTTTCCCTTGTAACTTGGGAGGGCATAGAGATTGTGGGAATAAATCAACTTACTTCCTAGGGCAAGGAGAAAATGAATTAAAGACAAGGTAGCTACTTCTTAATTGTCTTGGTCTATTGTATTCAATTTTAGGTGAGTTTAGTAAACTGGCAGAATGCTACCTCCTCAAGTGTGCGAAAAATGGTTTAAATGTCCTGTTTGAGTTTTCAATGATAAGGAACAGTAACCCTATCTTTACAATACCAGGTGCCTGTGAATTAAGTGGGGGCATCATTGTTCCTTTCACCGTCTCATCATAGTTTGTCATCTTGTGATCCCCTTGATCATCCCTCTTTCTTTGGCATCATCTCCAATGCTTGCCATATAGTAGGCAACCAAACAGTTGCTAAACAAATCAATGTATTGGTGAACAAGTGATTTATGTGTGGATCATGTTTTCTTTTGAGTATATTTGGAACAAGATTTTATTTTGATAATGTTTGAGAAACTCTGTTGACGCTTAAAGACACTTAACAACTATTCTAGAGACATTGTTTATCTTGCCAGCAAATGGTACTTCTCATAAAGCAAAGCAGAATGGTCAAAAGCAATCTCCGTCCACGACCATTCTCTACTCTCCTTCAAACGAGTCCTTTTGAGCTGACAAATGGCTGGAAAGGTAAAAGCACTTTCTAGACAAGCCGGATAGTCCTATTTGATCTCTGGAACACAAAGTAGAAGGACAGAACTGGCTTTTGAAAGTTGCCTTTGACCTCCACACATGTGCTGTGGCACATGTGAACATACACACATACACAAATAATAATAATAATCTTAAATAAAGTACAAATAAAACAAAACCCTCTGTCTCCACAGGCAGGATAGCAACAGCATAAAGGGCTTGTTATTAGTGGAAAGGAACGTGGACTTCATCTTCCCAATGATTTGATGATTTTAGCATTTGGAAATTCTAAGATTAACTACTTAAATTTTGTTAGCATTTGCCTTTGCTTTTATGCACCTTAAAAAAACTTTCAAGCGTGCTGAGAATTGTAGACGTTAGCACGGAAAATATATAATTTGGCCTTCAGGTGGCATGGGGTATGGCTCTAGCTAATGTTACCATGACTCTGGACAGTAGACTAGAATGCCTTTCTGGGAGCAACCGAGGTCATGCATCAAGGAAGAAAACGGCTAAAAGATGAACCCAAAAGGAACCTGAGGCTGGGAAGACCATCCTAGACTTTAGGAGAAGGAGGGCAAGCACATGAAGGACCAGAGTAGAGACAGAGGTGGGAAGGGCAGGATAGCACAGCGCCATGCTCAGCAGCAAAGGCGAAGGGTTGCTCCCTAGCTCTCTGTGGGACCATGAAAGGCAGGCTGGTTTCTGGTTGAGCTAGGTTTGAAACCCCGCTGATCCTGCAGGTGACCCTGCAGCGGATAACCCTGCAAGGAACCGTAGGCGTTTTGCCACACTCCTGGACACCAGGCTCCTGACACAAGGCTGCAGCTCTCTATAGGACTGTGGGCATCAGTCATGTACGGGCAAGGCTCCAAGCCCCTCCACAGGTAGGGGATGTGACCACAGGTGACATAGCCTCAAGGTAGATCTTCATTTTAATGAGGTACCTAAGGGCTGAAGGGCTTAGCCAATAAACTCCCCTTCTCAGACACTCCACCCTGGAAAAGGTATTTAATCTCAGGCCCGCCCTGAGAAAGTGAGGTACAGTTTTACTCATCGCCATGCTCCTCCATGACCATAAATGCCTTAAAATCATGGACCGCCTCTTTTCATCCGGATCCACTGTGGGGAATAATGGAACAGACCTTTGCCTAAAGAGCAGCAGGCCTCTCAGAGCTCCCAGCCACAGCTTCCACTAAGCTAAGCCACCCTCCAGACAAGCCAAGGACTTTCCTTCCCACAGGAGACTCTCAGACCCAGCTGGCGCTCCCTTCTTTTCCCCTTTGGTCCCCGACAAGATCCAACCCGCGGCCCCCACTCTGTTCTCAGCTCTTTCACGGCTCCCAGCGGTGCCTGGGTGCACATAGGGTCTGAGAAGCAGACAGCCTCGGCCTCTGTGCAGGTCCAGGGACTCCCGGAGCCAACTCCAGCAGTCCCCAGGACCTCAGACTGCTCCCCCACCCCTGGAGTGGAAGTTACCATACACACTAAAGCATATTGTCAATGTTGGCGAATTTTGTAAAATTAATACCAAGATACCACATTGGCCAACAGATGGGACAATGCTAGTCTTTCCCCTACCTCTACAAGTTCACATTTTGTAAACTATCCTCCATAGGAAATGATTGCTCTTCACCGACCAGTGCATGAACTCTGAGTCAGGTTTTCACTCCTTTCTTTCTGGCTGTGAGCTCCCACTGCTTCCCTAGCTCAATGCCCATCAAGTTTCTCCTCATCTAATCGGAATTCCTACATAAACTGTTAAACAGGCAAACCTAGAACACATCCAAACACACAGCTCTTTCAAAATTAGAGCAAATCAGAGGTTCTGAGGGAGGGTGGGGTCTTTTATCAGGGACCGTGATTCGAATTTGCCAAGTCTGCAGCTTCAGAACAGACACAGGAGGCACAGGAGGTAACAACCCAGTTAGTTACCCACAGTGAGTCACATATTGCAGATGTCATGGGCAGCCCACTTTTCCATCTATTGATTTTATTGGTCATACCTGCCAAATCGTTGCTGGGATACCAGTTGTAAATTGATCAGTGCGTGACCATCTTCAGAGAAGAAACTTTTATCTCTTGTGTAGAGTGTGCACTGTGATTGGGTAACTGGAAGTTAAAGCATTTCAAAGACAGGAAGGAAGTAATTTAATTCTATCCATGTTTATACATATTATTTCATTTAATGCCCCATGGGGCTCCATTGGGAATGGTCCTATTTTATTACTATTTTATGAAGGAGTAAGCAGGCTCAAGTAGATAAAACATTATATGAGAGGTCACACAGCCAGTAAACGGTGGGACATACTAAATTCTAGAATGCTTACCCATCATAGCACACTAGCTTTGCCAAATGTGCTTGTATAACCAATGTTTTGAGTTTAAATTTTTTGAAACAAATACTTCTTTAGGGAGTAAGATAATAAATGTAACTAAGGGAATGAAAAGTCTGTACATTAAAAAAATGTAAAATATTGTGGTAAGAAATGAAATAAGACACAGATGAATGGAAAATATATCTGTCTATGTATTGGAAGACTAATACTAAAGTGTCTGCCTCATTTGATGTGACCTACAAATTTAACACTATCCTTATCCAAATTCCAAAATGGAAATGTAAAATGATTAAAAAATTCACATAGAACAGACTACTTTTGAGTAGACAAAGCAATCTAGAGTGAAAACATCAAAGCTAGAAGCATCGCACTACCTGATTTCAGAGTCTGCTACATGATCAAAACAGCAAAGCACTGGTATGAACACAGAAACACGAGCCAGTGGAAAGAACAGAGAGCCTGCAAACGAACCCAGGCATTTTTAGCCAACTTAGTTTTGACATAGTTACAAAGGATACAGAATAAGGAAAGAAATATTCTCGTTAATAATTAGTGTCTAGGAATCCAAATGTCACAGGTGGATGAATAAATTAGATCCCAATCCCTAACCACACACACAAGTCAGCTCAGACTCTTTCATGCACAAAGATCTCGACTCGACATGTAGAACCTACAACTATAAACATACTAGAAGAAACAGTGGGGATAGTTTGATAACACTCATTTGCCTTAATGATTTTGGGGGGTGGTGGTGAATAACCTCAAAAGAAAAAGCAACCAAAGCAAAGGGAAATGATATTATGTTAAATTAAAAAGTATTGTACAGTATTGAAAGGAAGTGATAAACAGAAGAAAGAGAACATTTCCAAGAATGGGAGAGATTATGTGTAAACCATACGTAGTGAATATGCAAAATATACTAGAAACACAACAGAATAGCAAGAAAGGAAATGCCTTGGTTAAAAGAGGCTAATGATCTTAAAAGCGGGAGTGCAAAGTGCCAACAGACACCCAACATCACCAATCAAGATGGAAATACAAAGAAACCCATGTCACCCGTCAGCCCATACCTGCCAGGATCAACTCAGTTACTGAACTAAGGAGAGCTAAGGTTGGCAGGAATGCAGAGAGAAGGGAGCCTTTCTACCGAGTGTGGCAATGTAAATTGGTTCAACCAGCTGAAAAAGAAGTCCTCAAAAAGTTGAAGACAGAGAAGCACCACAGAAGTACCGTGAAAAGCAACAATCCCCATTTGGGTGTACATAATCAAAGGGCGTGAAGTGGGCACGTCGACAAGACATCTGTTCTACTGTGCCCGTCCCCACATCATTCACAGCAGTCAATACTGCTGTCAATCAACCTGAATCCACAAGTTTAGATAAATTTTGACAGCTAAATCTGAAAAATTATAATCTTTTACTTTTAGATCCTTTACGAAAGAGACATAGAAATTTACTTCATCACGACTCTCTGGTGAAAGGGTGATTTGAAATGTTTTTTCTATATTTCTTAAATTATCTGGCTCATTTTCAAGTTTGTATGAATACATTAAAATTTTTACATAATCTAATTTAGAATAACTTTACATTCATTTAATTCCAGATGTTTTCCAATGAGAGCTTAGGGGGAAAATACATTCTTAAGAAGGAACATAGAAAATGGAAAAGAGTTTTGGGCTGGAAGAAAAGAAATGTGACTTCTAGTCCAAGATTACCATGGGTTTGACCTTGGGTGAGTATTTCCTGAAGCTGAGTTTCATGGTTGATAAAATGGGTATGTCATCACCTGTTACAGCACAATGAGAGCTGAATTCCTTATTCTTTTGGCATTTACTCATGCTTCATGGTTTGCTTTTATTGAGATATGAAGATAAATATAATACAGCCCCTTCCTCTAGAAACAATGAGAAAACATGAACAAATGTGTGATGAAGAAAGACATGGCAAAGGAGATAGAAGGATTTGTGAAGAAGATGCCAGAGGAAAAGAGAGGGACATTTTAGGTAGAGACCATGATGTTTCTCCAAGACAATGAGTTCTGATGATGATGATGATGATGATGATGATGATGATGATGATGATGATGATGATAATGATGATTAAGGGGGGTGGGGTTAGGACTTGATAGTCTCTCAGCCTAAACACAAGGGGCCAAGTCAAAAGTAAGGTGGAAAGACATCAAGAACCCTGATTACCAAAAATAATAGGTGCTGTGCTATGAATTTAGATTTTAATTTCGAAGTAGAAGGACTAGAAAGGATTCTGAAAATGGCAACATAATTATAGAACACCAATTCAGAATCCAAAGAGATAAGGGATCTAAGCTGGAAGAAAAAAAATCAGTATCCATAGTATTAGCTTAGTTAAAGAACTGCAAAGATCTAAATTAAAACAAAGGCAGCTGGAATGGAGAAAGACCAGAGGAATGGTATGGGAACAGTTTATTGCATAAAGAAGAGAAACCAGGTGATTCAAAGGTTTCTGATTTGCTTGACTAGGCAATACTATTCCTATTTCTGGAAGGGTAGTTGAGAAAAACATAACATTTTATGTGTGTAAAATCTAGATTTAGAAATACACATGTATGTATAGTCACACATGTATTATGTCATATAAGCACAAGCAGGATAACTTAAGTGGAGGGAGGGAACCATCGGCGTGGAGGAGGAATCTGGGAAGAACAGCGGTCAGCAAGTATGAACCAGACACAACGTCACATGTCTCAGAGAAACCTGAGTGCTAACGGAAAGCAATTAATAAAAATATTTAAAAAGATGGAGATGATAAAGAAAAAAACCATGACATTGTGGGTTTCTGAGTTTACTTAAGTTCAATCTTGCATATGCTCACTTCACTGAGCTCATAGAGTATCTAAAGGGCGATGGGCTGAAGTTAACAAGATGGATGGAAGGTGCTGGATGTTGCTATGAACTATTGAATGATGCGTAGTCTTACTGGAATTTAACTCTATATATTCATCATGCATATTAACTGTTGTAAGGCCACCAGGGAAATGACTATTCTATAAATGGTCTATTCAGCAGGACTCTACAAGTTTCAAAGAATTAATATATAACTTGATTTTTACTAGATGTGCTATTGTGTGCTATCTCTAGTAGTTTGTAGCTTCTTGTTCATATTCATGTGGCCAGCATCTGGCCTGAATTAACAAGAGCAACCGTACAGATGGAGATAGAGGACAGGGTTCTGGAACCCTTCTTCCATACAACCTCACCACCTATCACATTTTCCTCTATGTATTCTTATTGCAGGCTGCCATGGGGTCACCAAATCTTTGCTTAAATCAAATGTCCTTTGGCTCCAGGTCTCATGATGAAAAAATTTATGGAGTCCTGGACACATTACAAGTTTTACAGCTTTACAGCTGAAACCCTTCAGGTCCTCCTGACCTCCTAAAGAAAAAAAATGTTTTATTTTATTGTGATTCCCAAGCGTTCTCCCAGTGTGTGCATTTTTCCAATAGAATGTCCTGTTGCTTCCAGCAATGTGTTTCATATTACCTTTAAGGGCAGGGCAGCTCTGATACAAGGAAGCCAGGCAATCTTCTTGCCAGCAAAAGAGAAAACCGAATTTACCATAGGAAGTATGACTGGTTGGCTAGGTCTACAGGTTATCAGTTTGCATCTCTCTCTTACTGAGGATACCTTATATTAGTCAACAACTGTACTTTAATAATTCAGAAATGATTTATGCCCTCCAACTAATGATAGCTATATTGGCTATGTATGTATGTATGTATGTATGGCCATTTATTAATAATATATTCATAGTTCCTCAAAAACATCATATGTTCATATGACATTGAACATGTAGCTAACTAAACTCTTGAATTAAACATTTTCTGGGTAAAGCATACACATACATATCATTATCTATTATCTACCTACCCATCTATTTAAAGCTCTTATTTAGCTATTTATCTTTTTATCTGTATTATCTATCATCTATTATCTATCTACTATCATAAATTATTATCTATGACCTATCTATTGCTATACCTATCAATCTATCATCTATTACATATCTACCTATCCATCTATCATCTATCATTTATTTTCTATTTAATCTATCTGTCTATCTATCTGTCTATATGCCTATCTATCATCTATCCTCTATTTCTTTTTAGTATTCTTTTTTTTTTTTGGCTTTTCGAGACAGGGTTTCTCTGTATAGCCCTGGCTGTCCTGGAACTCACTCTGTAGACCTGGCTAGCCTGGAACTCAGAAATCTGCCTGCCTCTGCTTCCCTGGGATTAAAGGCATGTACCACCACTGCCCGGCTATCCTCTATTTCTTCTAGCAATTACAAGTGCCATCTATTTTGATGTGAATTAATATGAAGGAACCAAACAGGCTTTACCTTGATGATGAAATCTGCTGTCAGTGGCCCAGCCATCCTCAGTATCTCCTTGTCTGGAAGTTTCTGGAAGTCCACTGTAGAATTGTCCACAAGGAAAGTGCCTGTAGAGCTCAGACTGTTTTCACCTTTAGTCCCCTGGAGCGTCTTGGTTTCCAGATCTATATAATCAAATGCAAGAAGAGGAGAGGCAGGTATGCCTGGGGCTACCACAGAGCACATGCAAACACATTTTGTGAATTAAAACTTGAGCTACTTAAGAAAGGAGCATTATTCTTTAGATAACTGATACTATTGAAATTATAATGTAAATAAGGTATATAAACATGTCTATATCATATAGAAGATTATGTTACAAATGAAATTATTTTAAAACTCACTATCCAAGCATCAATGATTCCCTGTCAAAATACCCGTTGACTTTCCAATGACCTCATCTGAGCATCCCACTTTACTGTAACCCAATTCCTTAGGCTAACCCATGCCTCATACATATCTGACTTCTGTCCTACTTGCCTTCAGCCCAGAAATTTCCCCCAGCTTTCTTTTTATTCATTGAGGCGGGACTAGGTGGATCTATGTATTGTCTCAGCATCTGTACAACTTCCTTTTCATGCACCTCCCTCCTTCCCTTTGTACTTTCTGTTGCTTACTGTACATATGTTGTTGCGCAACTGAAGAAAATAGATTGGCCTAAGGACAGGTGCTATTCATTGAGTCCCCCCTCTTTTCACAATGACTTTCGATATCAGTTTTTTTCACATATGATATTTTATAAACGCTTAAGCAGAAAGAAATGAATCCTTAGAGCATTCAAGTCTGAATTTGTCCAATGACACAGCATCTTTTGTTATAGGCAATTAGAGAATGCTTAAGAAGATCATGATTACATGTATGATTGCAAATGAAATTACTGTGATTATATATTGCTATACATTAATATGTCACATCATATATCAATTATCTCATATAAGCACAATCAGGATCATTTGGGTACAGAAACAGAACTATCAAACGTGGGGGAGTCGGGCTGGAGAAGAACGGTGGCTATTGAACATATATTGACAATATATATTGTGATGTCATAGAGAACACACAGTTGTCATTGAGAAGTTATTTAGATTAATTGTGACCTATATGAGGACTTAGGCAATTGATTTCTATTAAAAAAAATTGCACCAGAATCATTGCTTCTGACAGCAGTTCTTCAGTAGAAAGAGGTTCTGTGTCTCTCACCTGAACTTTAATCCTGACTCCTCTCTTAAATTTTATAGAGTGGACTTTTGGGTTGAAACCAATCTTAAAGCTTCTGGAGATGCTAGAAGCTTGGGTGTGTACCCTACTCATGAGCAACAGACTCAGTTTTAGTGAGAGGCTTCCCTTCTGTCCTCAAGATACACCTGATTAAAAATGAGCTGCCAGGCAGTGGTGGCAGATATCTTTNTTCCATAGTTCCACACATTGGCTGAGCAACTAGATTTTACCTTAAATCTAAGCTCGGCTCTCACAAGCTGAACTACATAGCAGGGTCTTACAGCAGACCTCTAATGGCATTCATTACGGACTCATCAGAGGCATCGCTTTCCTGTCACTGCCTTTCAGAAGGCCACTTTAAACTCTTTGAAATCTGTTGTSATCTCTTTACCCATTCATCAGCCATTTATAATACACCACACACATATATATGTATGTACATATATATGTGCATATATATTTAAATATATTTACTTCATAATGTGCATTCTGAGAGTTAATATTAGCAATTAAGATTTGAATAAAATGTTAATGGTCAGTTACCAAACTAAATCAGAATTGCTTGGCATATTCCAGGCACAAAAATGTGGTAGTCAATGAATTAATTGATATCAATAACTTGTAATTTATTACAGACAGAGAGAAGTCAGTTCATCTATGTTTCCAACATAGTGTACCCAAAGAACTGTTAACTTCAAAAAACTATCCCTAAATGTACAATATAAAATCATTACAAACTATACACATGCATACATATACACACATACCACACAGACACACACACACACACACACACACAGAAACACACACACACACACAGAGCGAGAGAGACACACACACATTATGCATATATGTTTCTTCATACAAACAGACAATATGGCCCATGGATTTTATAGTCTCTGCAACTTCTGAGTAGCTCAAATAATAATTTTTGTTGTGTTTTTTTTCAATGYTGTACTTGAGTGCAGACTCCACTGGAGGACAGAAGCGTGGATCTTGTGGAGCTGAAGTCACAGGCAGCTGTGAGCCACACACGTATGAGCACTAAAAATCAAACTCTGGCTGTCTGTGGGAGAAGTACTTGCTTTTAACTGCTGAACTATCTCTTCAGTCCTTGAAGTTGATTCTTAAGACAATTTCAAAGCAATAAAGGGCAGAAGACAATCTTCTGTTATTTACAAGCTCTTTCTAACACTTCTGTGCTTATGTTAATGAAGTAATTTTTTATGTCCCTAGATAACCAAGGATGGGGTTCTTTGCCAGGATAATCAACCATGTACTTGTATACTTGCTACTTTCAGCCCCACTCTCTAGTCTCAAGGGGTTGAAGAGCTGAAGGTTAAAAACTAATTGCCAATGACTAATGATTTAACCAATCATGCCTATCTAATGAAATTTCTGTAAAATTCCCCAAAAGAGTTGCTTTGGGGAGCTTACAGAACCTAAACACATTGAGGTTCCTGGAAGGTGGCATGCATGCCTCAGAGAAGCTAAGGAGGCTCCAATTCCTCATCCRATCTCACCCTACACATAGCTCCCTCTGTTCTTTATAATAAACTTGCAAATATGTGTGTGGTACTTTCCTGAATTTTATGAGCTACTGCACATTAATCTAACCAAGATGAGAGTTCTGGAACTCCAATTTGTTACTGGCACAGACACATTAAAGCTTCCTTTAGTGAAAGTCACTGATTCATTATGTGGGACCACAGGACAGCCAACAGCAGTATGCAAGTCTGACATCTGTGTCTTCTTTTTGTGTTGGGCTGTCTTCATTGTGTAAAAGCACAGAGATGTTKTCCTTGACCTTTCCATTTGAATCACTGTGGATTCTTCAAATTTTACAGGACAGCCAGCACTTAGTTGAGGTCAGTTATCCATAAGAGTGAGTCTGTTTTATGAAGCAGAAGTAATCTTGTTGAAACAACTACCATGTCCCCTTCAAAGCAGAAGTTTGTTTTGGACCACCTTTCTGAACCAAAACTGAGACAATAATAAACTGCATCCCATGTTGTCTCAGGGTTACTTAAGACATGTTCTCTCTGTCCCAATTGTTACTCTATTTAGCCCCTAAGGCCATGTTAGTATCCCAAAGTCAGATTTGGGATTACTGGACCCCTTTATTTACCAATCTTTTCAATACAACCACATTGAATAAATACACTCTCTTTAATGGCATCTCATGTAGGTTTTTCCCAGAGCTGTATGTCCCAGTTTCCCTTTCTGGAGATATTCTAGTTTGCTGAGTGCCATAAAATACAACATCCAGAACTTTGGGAGACACAGGAGCTGACTGACTCCATATTCACTAATTAAATACCTAAAACATTCTTTTCCTTAGGCTGATGTCAGCAGCTACCTACGGCATTCACTCTACATTTATCTCAAAGTGTGCTCAGAGGATTAATTAGAAACAATGGGAGACAATGAAATAGATGTTAAAACTTTATCACTCATTAAGGAAAGTCTTTAAAGGCCAAAAATAGCATCAATTCCAGTGTTAGAACTACCTGGTAAAAGCCAATGAGAAGACTCAGTGGGTAAAGCCACTTGCCATCACATCACACAACCTGACATCTATCCACAGTACTGACATGATAGAAAGAGACGGATGATTTCTGTGAGCACACACACAAACACACACAAACAAAGACAAAAAAACAACTGTACAAAAAATTTTAAGAACTTCTTGCTAAATTAAACAATGGAATAACTTATAAGGAACAATGCCAAGGATGAGGAGTTTTTCCCATTCAGCCCCCTTGAGTATCACAGTCAAGCAGGGCTATGGCACACTTCTTCCTTGCAGTGCCCTTTGAAACAGTGGCCCCAAGCGGGGAGAGCTGGATAAACTAAACCCTCCTCCCCTTGAACAGCAGCATCTGGTAGAATGAGGGTCACTAGGTCAAGGGTGTTGAAAAACCTCAAGGCTTCCTTACTCACTCTAAAGCTTCTAAAATATTTCCCTTTTGAAGTCCCAGCTACTGCCACAAATGATCTCAGAAACATGCTTCGTCTTCTACCTATACAGGCTTCTAGCTTGATTTTTGCTTTCAGGTTTGTCTTTGTTCTAACTGTTGAACCAGTTTCCAGGCCCTCTCTGTGAGAGATATGAATGAACCAGACACAGCTGTTACCTGYAGCATGAGTCCTAYACAGCACAGCATTGGGCCTGGGAAAGTACAACGAGGAATGTCACAGTAAGGGCTTAAAACTGCAAAGAAATARAAGTTAGTTTTCATTTGGAAAAATCATTAGATATCAGTCTGTGCCCCCTACTGACAATATGTAGTATCTAGAAGTGAACCRTGTAAATGGTCATGTGAGACTGGCCCTGAGACCAGCACTCTCTTTTAATACCCTCTTAGCCTGCAGAAGTATGAGAAGCACAGCTTAGTGTAAGCACTGGAGAAAGGAGGTGTGAAAAGCACATGGGCCTGTTTTTTCAAGGAAGAAATATTGGGCCTGGTCACATGGAGTGCTGGGGCAAAGTGGTCAAACAAACTGGTGATCCTTTTTATTCTATTAGGAGCCAGCCTCTACCTGAATTTTCCCTAAATCCTAAAATTTGTTCAGGCCCTAACCCTGGACTGTATCTCTCAGTCAATAGAACACATTCTATGAAAGAGGCCCCATGTACTTTGCATTCTTCACCAACAGAATCCATTCTTAGTACATTTGCTTATTACAAATCCTTCCTCTCTAGACCCTAGCCCTGCATTCTGTTTAGGAGCCAGTAGAACTCATTCTTATGATAAGGGTCACAATTTTTGCTACTTTGCTAGGGAGTTTATGTAGCTATGCCTACAGCTATATTGTGACAATTGTTACATGGAAACCCTTTTCCAAAATTACACTGTGTTTAAATGTGGAAGAAAATTGAACCACAGGATCAGTAGAAGTTCTGATCCAGTCTGTCTGGCAAAGTCTGCCTGAATGGAATTTTCATTCTCAGCTATTTGCAGTTCCTTTTGCTTCCGTTGGTGATACCTGCAGGGACCTCCCTAACCAAAAGTGCCTCAGACTATCAGAGTTTGCATGAGGCCACTGGGGAAACTTTTCTTCACAGATTAGTCTTCTTCACTTAGTCCATTTTCAAGAAGGAGGAGGAGGAGGAGG
>BDUI01006848.1:73967-84207 GCA_002335545.1 Apodemus speciosus
AAACCCTGTACAGAGACACAGAAAGGGAGTAGGGGCAGGGAGTAAGGGAAAGAGGAAGAAAGGAGAGAGTGGGGAGGCTGGTGCGAAGCTGCTTTGTCTACTAGGAATATTTAAGTATGTAAATATTTAAATATATAAATGGTCCCATTGTGGGCTAGTGAAGGGAAAACATCCACAGGAGAAATGGGACATCATTATCCCCTCTCCCATCATTTTGCAGAAATAACTGAAAAGTTAAAAACAGAAATAAAACAACAAATTCTTTAAAAATATGTTTTGAAATTAAAATATAATTAYGTAATGTCTCCCCTTTCTTTTCTTCCCTCCAATCCTTCCTGTACCAACCCTTGATCTCAAATTCATGGCCTCTATTTAATTGTTATTACATATATCTATGCCCTACAAATTGCTCGGTCCATAAAACATTCCTTGTATGTTTGTGAATTCAAGGCGGACCACTTGGTATTTCCTACTTACACAGTGTAAGTAGCATTCTTGCTGGGGAAAAGGAGATCTCAAGTGTGAATTGCAGCTTACCTAGCCATTCTTTAGGACAATTCAACAAAATACATAATTTTTCCTTTTTTTGAGTTTTTCTGTGTCTCTGTGTGAGATGTGTGTGTGTGTGTGTGTGTGTGTGTAAGTGTTGGTGCTAGGTGTCTTCCTCAATCATTCTACATCTTACTTTCTTAAGACAGGGTCTATCACTGGACCTGGGACTCACTTATTGGGCTATATTGGCTGGCTAATGAGCTCTGGGGCACCAGCAGGGTTCTGCCCCCAGTGCTGGGATTATAGACAAATACTGCTTTTTCTTTTTAAATTTTTATCTATCTATCTATCTATCTATCTATCTATCTATCTATCTATCTATCTATCTATCTATCATCTATCTAAAGTTCTCTTGCATTGGTGTTTTGACTGCATGTATATCTGTATGAGGTTGTTGGATCCCAAAGAACTGGAGTTAGAGATATCTACGATCTGCCGTGTGGCTACTGGGAATTGAACCTGGGTCTTCTGGAAGCACAGCTAGGGCTTTTATCTGTTGTTCCATTTCTCTAATCCACACACTACTTTCTTATCTGGCTTTTTAATGTGAGTATTGGAGGATCTGAACTCAGACCCTCAGGTTTGCACAAGCTCCTTACTAACTGAGCCATCTTCCTAGACTCCCGATTCTTCAGCTCCTTAGCAGTCAGAAAACTAGGAGAATACAGATTAACATATTTATAAAAATGTAAGATTTTTGTTTTAAGTATTTCTTCAGCATTGTCCAGTCATTTCCCTGTGTCCTGATGAGGATCCCAGCCTGGCTATTTTATTTCAGGCTCCAGCACTGCTCACAGATTTCCATTTTGGAGTGTTGTTGTTCAATAGCAATTATCTGTGTCCTGTTCTCAAGCGGATAAACAAGTCATTTGGATGGGATAAAGTGTACACATACATCATCTTTTGACATGTAAATGCTGGACTTTATGGGGCTGTTCAGGATTAGAAAAGAACTTGGGTCCATATAAGGATGACGTAGCAGTGTCTAAACTGTACCTCACCCCTTGCTTCACAAGACCTTTTAAACCTCATCTCTTTGATTAAATGTGTTTGTTTTTAGAAAGACTTAGTAGGGTATAATAACTTCTCCAGGCTCTGATCTGTCTTCCTCTTGTTTACCTGATTATAATGATAGTCTAATTGCCAGGAAATAATCCTTGCTACTTACACTGGCAGAAGTGCTAAGGGAAGAACTGAAGAGAAGTGGGTATCACAGAAAATGTTCTTATATCCCCCCTCTGTCTGTTTACAGACCACAACTTCTAGTTGTGATTTTCAGATCTCTATCTAGATAGCACTGAACCATCAGGAATAAGATGTGGCTGTGCATTCCTGCCTTGGCATGACCGAAGATCAGTTCTTAGACTAGTGCTTTTTAACTTGTGGGTCAAGACTCTTTTTGGGGGGCATTCCACATTAGATATCCTCCATATCAGATATTTACATTATGATTTATAACGGTAGCAAAATTACAGTTATGAAGTACCAACAAAATAATTTTATGGTTGGAGGGCACCACAACATGAGGAACTCTTAAACTGGGAAGGTTGATAACCACTAGCTTGATGAACCCTACAAGGAGAAAGCGACCATTTTATCTTTAAAACTTTATCACCTTTTCATCCCAAATCCTACCATTTGTCTTCAAGATGTGAGGACTACGAATTAATTCACAGAACTGAAAGGTCTGCGACAGTTTGCTTGAAATGTCCCAGTTTGTTACTTCTCTGTTATTTGTGGACTGATGAAGTAAAGATTTAAAATATGTAAGGAAGAGCGGAGAAGAAATGAATTTTAGAAGGAGGAAAAGGAAAAGGGAGGCGAGAAAAGGTGAGAAAAGAAAAGGGCAAAAACAACTATTGAGAAAGACAACAGAACCGAGGTAATAGTCATGAAGGTTTAGGGACTCAGTCACGTGCTTAGCCCGGAAACAATGCCCTGGCACCCTGGACGACTGTGCTTACAGAGGACTGTAAAAGCTTCCTCCTTCTCACCACATAGCCAAATCCAAACAGAAGCCATCCAGTCTATCCTATCACAGGACTGAGATGGGTTGAGGGTAGGGTGGGGGTATAGACTCTCTTGAGCTTTAATCCCATCTGGGAACAAAAGTTCATAGTAACAGGTAAAATTTCCAGTCCCCCGAGGAAAACAGTAGCTCTACTTACACAAGTGATCTGGCCCCTTTAAGACAAGGCGGATGTGTCTGCTGCCGTAAGGAATGGCGACCACGGTGTCATCCGCTACAAAGAAACAGAGCAAAATTTTAAAAGCATATAATTTGGCAAAAGAATTACTGATTGCATTCCATACAAAGGCAGGAACAATAGATTTAATTTTTTTTCTTAGCGTTTGAAATGTGAAAGGCAATGGATTAGAATTAAAACGTCTGCTTTCTCCAAAATAAAATATGCCAAAGTAGCTACCACTGCTTAGCTTAGGGGAAATTAGGCTTTTAAAAATAAATGTGATTTTTTTTTTTTTAAAAAAAAAAGGTGTTTTATTTTTAAACGATTTTGTGTCTGTCTGTCTGTCCATCTGTGTCCAGGTGGGAATATGTAGACATGTAAGTGGAGTTGCACACCGAGACCAGAAGAGGATGGTAGAGATCATGGAGCTGGAGCCGCAGGGCATTGTGGGCCACCTGACATGGCGACTGAAAACTGAGCCTGAGGGTCCTGCAAAGCGGTGTGTAGGTGTGTACTTTAACCACAAACTCATCTTTCTAGCCTCAGTCATGTGAATTTTGATTTAAAAATGGATTTTCAAGGAACTCTTTGACTTTAAATTGCCATCGAAATTTCCCGGATTACAACATTTGCACTGGGTTAGAATGAAAAAAATAAGCCCTTGTGTTCAAAGGACAGTGACTATATTTGAATTTGCACCTCTCTCTGTCAGAGCATCTTAGCTAAATGGGGCAGACTAAGAAGGAGAAAATACATGTGTACACTCTGAACCCTCAAGCCCCTTCCTTCCTGTTCTTGGCTACAAGTTACCTTTGTTCTTAATGAAATATTGTGAAGCCTGGTAAATGGTTTCAAATTGCTCCACATCTACCATCTCTGTTTTTGAAATACTTTTAAAACTCTGTCTGAATCAAAGATTATTTTAGCATAGCTCTCCCTACCTAAAAACTGAACCTACATTCATGAGATGCAGACATTTAAAAATACAAAGAGGCTGGAGAGATGGCTCAGTGCTTTAGAGTTGTTGCTGCCATTTCAGAGAACCTGAGTTCAGTTCCCAGCACCCACATCAGGTGGTTCACAACCATCTGTACCTCCAGCTTCAGGGGATCTGGTGCCTCTGGCCTCCTTAGGTACCTGCACACATAAGCACATACCACATGCATGCACATACAACTACACATAATTCATGAAATTCTTAGAGAAATGGATAGAGCTGGAGAGCATCATATTGAGTGAAGTAACCCAGTCTCAAAAAAATACCCATGGCATGCACTCACTGATAAGTGGATATTAGCCTAGAATCTTGGAACACCATAGACACAATCCACCTATCAAATNCTAACTCCAGAACATTGTATATTTTTTTTGCTGTGCATATATGTGTATGTGAGTGTGTGTGTGTGTGTGAGAGAGAGAGAGAGAGAGAGAAAGAGAGAGAGAGAGAGACTTAGTTCACCCCACCCAATTCAACCTTAGCCTCCATTTTTAGCCTAAGATTAAAATAATAGCTTTGTAATTATTTTCTCTGGGTCTGGCCTTGCCCTCCTACAGTCCATTACTCATTTTAAGGTCAGGTTATTAATTCCAAATGTAAATTAAGCAAGGTCATAGCATTGCTTTAACAAAGTAGTAAAGCAACATTGGATGTGTGTGCTGTGCATTTGTCTGTGGGTGTGGATGTGTGTGTTGTGCATTTCTCTGTGGATATAGATGCATTTGTGTGTGTGTGTGTGTGTGTGTGTGTGTGTGTGTGTTGTGAATGTGAAAGCGCAGCTAGCTTGTCTTTGAAGGGAAGAGTTCCATTTAACATATGCAGTTTCCTCGTCATCAGGTGTTTAATTGTTGTAGCTGTGCATGAATGCAATACTATAAACGGAGAACAACCGTAGCCAGTGGCCCATGAAGCACACGCTCATCCTTGAAGTCATTATCTTCTCAAGCCCTGTTGGTCCTGGCCTGCTCTCTTAGCACACAGCCCTCGGGTGCTGCTCTCCAGGTCCTCCCGGGGCCTCAGCCAATCATTCTTCAAACACAGTAGTGCTCTTATCTCACTGTGCTCCTCTTCACGCAAACATCCTTTGTATCCTTTAAGGAAGATGTACACTTCATCTTAAAACTAGAGACTGACTCTTTATGGAATTGGTGAGAACCTGCTACAGATCTTAACAAGTGCTGTTGTGAGTAGTGGAGTTCAGTGGAGATGCTATCCAGTAAGAGCTGACATCTCTTGGAGGGATATAGCAAGCTACTACCAGCAACCAGAGCTGTTTCAGACTTAGTGGAAGAAAAGAGGGCACACTTAAAGGGGACCTTCTGCAAAGTGCTCTCTGAGCTGAGACCTGAAGTACAGAAAGGAGTGGGTGACACCGAGGAGCACTGCAAGGCCTGAAGGATTGGAAAAGTTTAGATGAAGCTCAATGCGGACATGGTTACTCATGTCAAACAATTTTCTTATAGTCATATAATACAAAAATCTCAACAGTCCTTGTAATTTTCAAAACTGATATTTTGAAAATGTGAAACTGCAATTATCAATTTGTTTGTTATTATCAAYGCAGACACCTCAAATGATTATACCAGGGTAAAGGCTTATAGAAAGATCACTTCATACTTTTTCCACTTGGTAGAAATCAGCACTACATTAAGGTCACTAGTACAACTGCATGGATATTCTTAAGTAATAATATTTGAAGAGCAAATAGTAACATGAAAGCAGTTTGTCATTTCATCAACATACACCCTTCATAACCTTTTTCACTGAYCAAAGCTGTAATTTTTAAGTTGGTGATTCTTCGGAAACTTTAGATGTTAAGTCCTTATTGGATATGTGTTTTAAAAACACGTTTCCAGTTTATAGACTGCTTTTACATTCTGATCATTGTACAGACGCTTACATTTTAATGTACCCCAATCTTGTACCCTCAGCTTTTGATGTGATTTTGATTTTGATTAAAATGTGAAAGTTTCATTTGTAAATGAGTGCCAATGGTTCTATCACTGACTCCATTTTGAGGAACTTTGTGCTAATGAAGTCTTACATATAAGGGTTTTATTCAATTTGAGTTAGTTTTATATGTACTGGGAGAAAAGGTTTTATCCTGCATGCAGAAATGCAGCTATTCATCAATATTTACTAAGAAGACAATTATATCCCCAATGTGTTGTCTGGGTGCATTTCTTGAAAACTGGGAAACTTGATAGGTTTGGGGTTTGGGGGTTCTTTTTTTATTTTCTATATTCTTTATTTACATTCCGAATGCTTTCCCCTTTCCGTTCCCCCCTCACCATATATCCCCTAAGTCCCCTTCCCTCTGCCCTTTCCCCAATCACCCCTCTCCCATTTCTCTGTTCTGGTASTCCTCTATGATACTGGATCAAGTCTTTTCAGGACCTAGGCCCTTTCCTCCCTTCTTCTTGGGAATCATATGATTAGCTAATTGTGTCTTGAGTATTCAGAGCTTNAAAAAAATCATTCTTATATTTCCAACATCAGACACCATCATGGTACCTGGATAATGACATTTAAATAAAAGATTCCTAGTGAAGGTTAGTTCAGATAGTGAGCTACTGAAGTTATCTAATGAGTCTCACCCAATTATGCTTATAAAATAAGGTGACATCAAATACTGCCGTACCTAGATACAAATAATAGATACACATATAACTATGTTACTTGGAACACAGTAGGTCTTGAATACATTGATTTTCCTCTCTTTAGTCCAAGACTCCATAAGATTGGGGTTAGAGAGGCAGAGAGATGGCTCTGTGGTTAAGAGCACTGACTGCTTTTCCAGAGGCCCTGAGTTTAATTCCCAGCACCCACATGGCAGCTAAATGCCACATAACCACATAACTGGCATTAACTCCAGTTTTAATATTTTCTGCTTTCCACAGGTACCAGGCATGCACGGGGCTCAAAGATTTTTAATTTCTGTACTTAAACACCGTGAATTCTCTAGGACATAGCCTGCATTGAGGATGGTGAATTACTAGTTTTCATTCCTGGCCTGAACAGGTTACATTTATTGAGGTTGTTGAATATTTTACTCACATTATAACTTTATTACTGTTTTTAATGCCATGCATTGTTGAGTAAAAGTCTATAACTCTGAGAGCTAGGACTTTGTGGCACATAAAACAAATGGAATAAGAGAAAAATAGGAGAGGAACACAGGGACATTAAGATTGAGCCTGCAGAATCTTAAGTTCCATAAACATGTGCATTTGGAAGTTTGTGAAAGAAATTCAAAGAAGATAAAACAATGGGATTTCTAGAAATAGCAAGTCTTTGTTTATCCATAGGTCAAATTAAGTCCAAGTGAAAGGGAAGCTTTCGGCTTGGCACTGCTGTGCTCAGCTGCAGTCTTCTGACCCCCACACAGCCCATGGGCCCAGCTCTGGCTTTGTTAGGAGTAACTCACATTCCACATGCTAAGCCAGTAACATTGCCTTTTGGCTGATGTGCTAAAGTTTGTATGCTTCATTGGGGGTGGGGTTAGGGAGGAACTGGGAAGGCTGCAGAGGATGTGAGGCAGGATGAAGAAAGCCCACCAAACAAGAAGGAAGAAATATCTTTTAACACCCTTTTGCATGTGCTTAGTCAAAGAGGAGAATGCTTTAACACAGGTACTAAAGTAATGGGCAGAGCTCAGCACAGAGATTGGAGGAGCAGTACAGATTATAGCTCTTAAGTTGTGAGCAGATAGACCTGTCACTAACCAGGAACTAGTCAACTCATTAATTTGTTCTACAAAGTTCTTCAAGAGTCTTTTAAAATCACCCTTTATGTGAGAGGCAAAGGAATCAAATAAATGATTTATTAGCCTCAAAGATGGTGTCTTAGGGTTTCTATTGCTGTAAAGAGACACCATGGCCACAGCAACTCTTTTAAAGGAACACATTTAATTGAGGCTGGCTTACAGTCAGAGATTTAGTCATTATCATCATGGCGGGAACATGGCAGCAGGCAGGCAGACATGGTGCTGGAGAGGGAGCTGAGAGTTCTACATCTAGATCCACAAGTATCAGGAAGACACAGGGAGCCACTAAACCTGGCTTAAGTCAGACCTCAAAGTCCACCCCCTAGTGACAAACCTCCTCTAACAAAGCCACACATACTCCAACAAGGCCCTACCTCTTAATAGTACCACCCCTATGGACCTATGGGGGCCACTTTTATTCAAATCACCACATATGTTTCCTGAATAAAAGGTCCTTAGGGAAAAATAGGAAATCCTATTGACTATACTCGATTCATGGAAATTCTCTAAGTCCTTTCATTAATTTCCATTAGTTCCTTAGTTACACTGAATCAGAGAAACCATTTCATTCTGTTTAACTCAGGATGTATCAAACATGCGTATAATAAGAATTGTTAATAGCATCTGATGTATGTTAGAACATAATGTAGGAAATGGGCTCCTGATGTGACAATCCTAAGTGGTCAGCCCTAAACACAAGTCTATTCAGGCAATGCTAATTGGACTCAGTAGGCTGTACATATATCTATTATAATTCTATGACAAATATAGAAGAAGAGGCCATTGAATTTGAGAGGGGATACTGGGAAGAACATGGGAGGAGTTGAAGGTAAGAAAGGAAGGGGTAAAATGATATGAATACACCTTTACTCATGCATGAATTTCTCAACTACTAAAATACAAAAAGAATGGGRAAAATTCCTTTCTTCATGCTGATAGAAGAAGCTAGTCTTTGAGCTAGAAAACATTGTTGCATTTAACAATAAATTTTCATTGATTTAGGGCAGGTTAGAGGACTCTTCTATCTGGCATCACTGTTATACACAGAGGTTTAAGAGGTTCCAAGGTATGGCACAYTGTGATGCCTGCTTTCAGCGACTAGTGTGATCGATGTGGTTAGGTTGGGAAGGTGGCCTCATCTCTCACCATGCGGCACGYTCCTCTGAGTGTCCTCTTCTACAAAGGCACACTGTGTCATGATCCACTGCATCTGTCCTAATCTAGTCTGGCCTTGTTGATAGAACCATGAGGCCAGTCTTTGAAACATATTTCTAGGTTACTAATCAACATTTTAAGAGAGATTAGATAACATATTTCTGTGCTAAATGGACAAATTCTTCAGGGGAATCATGAATTCTGTCATTTCAAAAACCTGGGTTGTAACTGAYATTTCATAAGCAAATTGTTATCAAGGAATGTGCTTAAAAGATTTCTTTGATCATTTTATTGTGCAGCAGATGTTTTCTTTACTTTTCTATATAGAGCACTTTGAATGAAGTTTTAAAGTCTATCAGTGCCTTGACTTGATAAATCAAAGAAAGCTGAAAAAGCTAATACTTTGAAAATACAGGTTTCTTATTTGGATATCTGAGTTTTTCTTAGGTTTTTAGATCTGCTGGTAAGTTCACTTTTTGAAGGAATCTTCCCTAGGGATTTAATCTTATTTTTAAAAATGAAATGATGATTGGTGTTAACACAAAAAGTCTGCCAATATTGAGAAGATTTTGAAAATGTATCTTAAAGCTTCTTRTCAATTTTAGTGCTCTAAAAACATATCCAATAAAAGAGGAGAGGTTTAATCTTCAAGCTTTTCAACCATCCATTCCACCCAAGTTTATCCATAATTGCATAATGAAAGATATATGCTAGTCAGGYCAAACAATGCTCTCTCCATTATCAACTTGAGAATTTTATCTTTTTAAGAGTCAAGGCCAAAAACTATAGTGCTCTCCAAAGTTACATTTAATCAAAATAAGCTCTATTGTGAAAATAATCTGTTTCATTGATTCTAAGAGGAACACTCATATTTTATATTAGGATATATTTCACAATAGTGTCTTAAGTTTTGTTTTGCAGTGATCCTACTTCATTCCCCTTTAGCTGTATAGACACTAACATCATAAGTGCATTGTATAAGTATATAAAAATTCTCAAAAATACAAAATATTGTATCAAAAAGTAGCTGGCATTCTTGTAAAATGAGCATTAAAGAAATTTTCACAATAGTATCACACACTTATCAATCCCTGGGAAATAACTGCAGAGACTGTCAGGTAATGAGATTTGGAAGGGCTATACAACATATTTGCAAAGGTGAAAGAAGAACTCAGTACCAAGACTTTTACTTTCAGCCAAGAGGAATTAGGGAGCAGTTTTAATATCATGTCTAAAATAACCAAAATAAATCAGATAAAACTTTATAAAACCACAGTGTTCAAGACATTGGGTAGAGAAGAGCAGCAATTCCCAAGAGTCAGGAAGCAAAGTAGCCTAGTGTTTCATTGTCTTATTTTCTTGAATAGGTTTCCTGGCCTTGGCTTTGTGAGTGTGAGGAGACAAGCTTGAGAGATCAAGAAGTAGAATCAGTTAGAATTTCTTTTCTTTCCTTTTTTTTATGGTACACATTTTTTTATTGGATATATTCTTTATTTACATTTCATTTCCCTTTTTCCTGGTTTCCCGCCCCCCCAATGTCCCATATGTCTTTTTACCTCTCCTCCCCCCCTCATTCCCCTA
>BDUI01006849.1:0-11206 GCA_002335545.1 Apodemus speciosus
TATATATACACACACACAATGGAGTACTATTCGTCCATTAGAAACAATGAATTCATGAAATTCTTAGAGAAATGGATGGAGCTGGAGAACATCATACTAAGTGAGGTAATCCAGTCTCAAAAGAATACCCATGGCATGCACTCACTGATAAGTGGATATTAGGCTAGAATCTTGGAACACCAACGATGTAATCCACATACCAAATGATGTCCGAGAAGAAGGAAGGAGTGTAACCTGGATATGGAATGTCCAATTCATCAGTGTAGAAGAATACCAGAACAGGRAAGTTGGAAGGGGAGGAAGGGAATACAGGGGTAGGTAAAAGGGCATATGGGACCTTTGTGGGGCTGGGAACCAGGAAATGGGAAAGGAAATGTAAATAAATAATATATCCAATAAAAATAAAAATAAAAAATATACTTCCTGTTCTAAAATAAGTGTTGTGTACTAAAAACTAATTCAGATTCCCAGAAGCCTGCCAGCACCAGGGATAAACATGTAAGACCTTGCCCTTCTAATCCCCTGATTCCCATGTCTCCCCAAGCACAGCAAACAGCAGCAAACTTCACCCTGTACCACTTTCTGGCTGACAAATCTATCTGCATGCCACTGGACCTGCTGRCACTGCAGTSATACAGAGGGCTAAAATTAAGCATAAGGACATGATGGATAAGAGGTAGAGCAATATGATTCAAATACCACCAAAGAAGAGCTATCAGAATAAAGCCAGCACTGGCYATCCCATACAGGTCAAACACAAGAAAATGACCTTAAATCCAATCTTATGAAGAYAAYAGAGGGCTTCAAAGAGGAAATGAACAAATTTCATAAAGAAATGCAGAAAAATACAATCAAACTTTTGAAGGAAATGAATAAAACTATTCGAGACATGAAAGTGAAAATAGAAGCAAAAARGAAACATAGACTGAAGGAATGGTGAAGATGAAAAAGCTAAGAAAGAGAATATGCAACTACCAATACAAGCATCACCAACAGAATATGAAAGATAKAAGTGAAAATCTAAGATATAGAAGAAACAATAGTATATCCTGATATATCAATCAAAGGAAATGGCAAATCTAAAAARCTTCTGACTCAAAACATCCATCTAAAAATAATAGGAATAGAAGGAGAAATTTCCAGCTCAAAAGGCCCGAAAATATTTTTTGTACAAAATCATTGATAAAAATCTCTAATGTAAAGTAGCCAGATGCCCTTTCCATAATTTCTTTCTCAACCTGCTTATCATTTGAGTAGAGGAAGGCTACTGATTTGTTTGAGTTAATTTTATATCCATCCACTTTGCTGAGGTAGTTTATCAGCTTAGGAGTTCTCTTGAGTCACTTAAGTATACAATCATATCATCTGTAAATAGTGATATTTTGAATCAAGGCTGGTCAGGGTCTTTTGGCAGATTTTCTGGCCTACTGAGACATGAATCCATAGGAAGACATACAGTTGTGGCTCAAGGCGAGGGGCTGAATGTTCTATTGACCTAGGTGGAATGAACAGGGAGTCCTCTGGGTGAGAATAAACATCCTATGTGAATGTTTCAGCAATTGTTTCTGTTATCTTATTGCTATGTATGCTTCCCATGATGCTGTGAGGTATAAAGTGGCTAAGAAAAACTTGAGACTGCTGGCTGCTGCAGCAGTATTGACTGGCAGTCCTCCTCCCATTCTATCTCTTGCATCTTTTTTCTATCTTTCCTATCTTTAATCTTTAATTCACCTTGTTTGACTCATGCAGGAGGGATCGAGAACAGTTAACTACATACCTACATCTATGAAAACACAGAAAATAAGTAATTTGACACTAACAAAGCAAAAGAAAGGAAACACACACACATATCACCACCATCACAGTAACAGGAATTAACTATCACTGGTCCTTAATATTGGTCAATAGCAATAAACTAAACTTGCCAGTAAAAAGACAGAGACTATCAGAATGGATGTGAAATCAGGATGCATCATCCTGCTGTATACAAGAAACATGCATCCATCACCATCAAAGATAGACATTGTCTTATAGTAAAAAGCTTGAAAAAGATTGCCCAAGGAAAGAGACACAAAAAAGCAAGTTGGAGTAGCCATTCTAATAACTAATAAAGATAGATATCTAACCAAAATTAATCAAAAGAGATGAAAAAGGATACTTCATACTCATCAAAGAAAAATTGCACCAAGATGATATTTCAATTTTGAATATCCATGCCCAAAATGCAAGGGTACACATATTCATAAAAGAAACATTATTAAAGCTTAAGTCACATATTCAATCCCACCCAATAATAGTAGGAGATTTCAATACCCCACTCTCACCAATGGACAGGTCATTGAGAAAAAATTAAACAGAGAACTAATGGAACTAATGAATATTATGACTCAAATGGTTCTAGCAGATATCAATAAAACATATACTATCTTTAACATCAATGTATTCAATTGCCCAATAAAAAGACACTGGCAATGAGAATGGATGTGAAAACAGGCCCTATCACTTTGCTGCATACAAGAAACACAGTTCAGCAATAAACACAGACATTAATTCAAAGTACATGGCTGGAACAAAAATTTCCAAGCAAACAAACCCAAGGAGCAAGCTGGAATAGCCATTCTGATATCTTGTAAAATAGACTTTCAACTAAAATTAATCAGGAGATACAGAGAAGTACCCTGCATACTCTTCAAAGGAAAAACCTACTTAGATGATATTTCAATTCTGAACTTTGGTAAACCAAATGCAAATGTACCCACATTTGTAAAATAAGTGTTGCTAAAACTTAAGTCATACATGAACTCCACACATTAACAATAGGAAAACTCAATATATCTCTCTCAACAAAAGATAGGTCATCTATTCAAAAACTAAACAGAGAAATAATAGAACTAAGAGATCATATGAATTAAATGGATCTAAGAGACATCTATTTAATATTTCACCCAAATACTAAAGAAAATATCTTCTCAGCACTTCCTGGATCCTTCCCCAAAACTGACCATATAGTCAGTCACTAGGAAGACTCAGCAGATACAAATAATTGGAATAATGCCTTATATCTTATCAGAACACCATAGATTAAATCTGGGCTTCGGCAACAACAGAAACACTGGAAAGCCTACTCACTCATGAAAATTGAACAACTCAGTATTCAATGACTTTTGGGTCAGAGAAGAAATAAAGTAAGAAATTAAAGACTTTATAGGAAAGTAAGGCACAATATATCCAAATTTGTGGGATACAATGAAAGCAACACTAAGAGGAAAGTTCATATCACTCACTGACTACATAAGAAATTACAAAGTTCTCATACCAGCAATTTCAAAGTACTCCTCAAAGCTCTAGACTAAAAGGAAACAAGCACACCAAATAGGATTTGAAGGAAGGAAATAATCAAAATTACAGCTGAAACCAATCAGTTAGGAACAAAGAAAAAATTATACAGCATCACTGAAACCAAGAGCTGGTTTTGTGAGAAAATCCACAAGATCTACAATCCCATATCCAAACTAACCAAGAGACCAAGAGATAATATCCTAATGGATAAAAACTGTAATGAAAAGGGAGACATAACAACAGACAATGAGAAAATTTGAAGAGTCATTAGGGCCACAGCATGCCATGTCCAAGTAGCACAGGAAGCCAGCTATACACCCAACAGCCAGCACAGAGGAGGCAGCCTGCACAGGTGAGACTGACCCTGCAGATCGGAGGATCCTGTCTGGAGGCCTCTGGCAAGAGCCTTCCGGTTTCTGCCTCCAGATCCAGAACATTCCTGGCCACAGCACGCCAACTCCAAGCAGTGCAGGAAGCCAGTTATATACCAAGCAGCCAGTGAGGAGGAGATAGCCAGCACAACCTACATTCAGAGTTGATCATGGCCACAGAGCTACATACCCAATTACAACTATAAGAGAGTGGGTCTCAGCCACCATCTTTGCTCCTGTGACTATGTAACAGATTGGTAGGCAAGGATCACCAAAATACAGGATCACTTGGGACAGACAGCACCAGGACTCCACTTGCACCCAGGAAGTCATCAGCACCACAGCACTTTGTGCAAGGGAAAAGCAGGTCACCCAGGGTTGCTGAGATAGGCCTGCAGGCATACAGGAGGGGCAAGCACCAGCAAGTGACAGCAAGACCAACTAACACCAGAGATAACCAGGTGGCAAAAGACAAAAGTACGAACATTGGTAACAGAAATCAGGCCAACATGGCACCATGTAAACCCAATTCTCCCACAAAAGCAAGTCTTGGATACACCAACACATCAGAAAAGTAAGTTTTGGATTTAAAATCACGTGTCAGGATGCTGATGGAGGGCTTCATGGAGGGCGTCAAGAAGTACATAAATAACTCACTTAATGAAATACAGGAGAACAAAAGTAAACAGGGAAAAACTCTTGAAGAACTAAGGGAAAACACAAAAAACAGGTGAAGGAATTGAACAAAGCCATTCAGGATCTAAAGAAGGAGGTAAAAACAATAATAAAATCAAAAAGGGAGACAACTTGGGACATAGAAAACCTAGAAAAGGATCAGGAGTAATGGATCCAAACATCAACAACAGAATACAATACATAGAAGAGAGAATCTCAGATGCAGAAGATACCAGAGGAAGCATTGATACAACAGTCAAAGAAAATGAAAAATGCAAAAAGCTTCTGACCCCAAACATCCAGGAAATCCAGGACAAAATGAGAAGACCAAACCTAAGGATTAGAGGTATGGAAGAGAGCAAAGATCTCCAACTTAAAGTGCCAGTAAATGTCTTCAACAAAATTATAGAAGAAAACTACCCTAACCTAAAGAAAAAGATGCCAATGAATATACAAGAAGCCTACAGAACTCCAAACAGATTGGACCAGAAAAGGAATTCCTCCTGTCACATAATAATTAAAACACCAAATGTACTAAACAAAGAAAGTATATAAAAGCATTAAGGGGAAAAAGTCAAGTAACATATAGAGGTAAACCTATCAGAATTACACCAGATTTCTCACCAGAGACTATGAAATCCAGAAAAGCCTGCGAAGATGTCATGCAGACCTTAAGGGAACACAAATGCCAGCCATATCCAGCAAATCTCTCAATTGCCATAGATGGAGAAACCAAGGTATTTCATGACAAAAACAAATTTACACAGTATCTTTTCACAAATCCATCCTTTCAAAGGATAAAGAATGGAAAACACCAACAAAAGGAGGGAAACAACACACTAGAAAAAGCAAGAAATTAATCTTCTTTCAACATACCCAAAAGAAGATTACCACACAAACATAAAAATTACATCAAAAATAGCAGGAAGCAGCAATCACTGTTCCTTAATATCCCTTGCCATCAATGGACTCAATTCCCAAATAAATAGACATAGACTAATAGATTGGATTTCTAAATAAGACCCCACATTTTGCTGCATATAGGAAACACATCTCAGTGTCAAAGAAAAACAGTACCTCAGAATAAAAGGCTGAAAAACAGTTTTCAAAGCAAATAGTCCCAGGAAACAAGCTGGAGTAGTCATTCTAATATCCAATAAAATAAACTTTTAACCAAAAGTCATCAAAAAAGAAACAAAAGGACACTTTATACTCATCAAAGGAAAAATCTACCAGGAAGAACTCTCAATTTTGAACATCTATGCCCCAAATACAAGGGCACCTGCATTTGTAAAGGAAACCTTGCTAAAGCTTAAAGCACACATTGCACCCCACACAATAATTGTGGGTGACTTAAACACCCCACTCTCTATAACGGACAGATGAGGGAATCACAAACTAAACACAGATACAGTGAAACTGACTGAAGTTTTGGACCAAATGGATTTAATAGATGTCTATAGAACATTTCATCCTAAATCAAAAGACGATACCTTCTCAGCACCTCATGGTACCTTCTCCAAAACTGACCATATAATTGTCACAAAACAGACTTCAACAGATATATGAAGATCGAACTAATTCTATGCCTCCCATGAGACCACTATGGAATAAGGGTTATCTTCAATAGCAACAAAAACAACAGAAAACCCACATACACATGGAAGCTGAACAATGCTCTACTCAATGATACCTTGGTCAAGGAAGAAATAAGGAAAGAAATAAAACCTTATTAGAATTTAATGAAAATGAAGGTACAACATACCCAAATTTATTGGACACAATGAAAGCAGTGCTAAGAGGAAAACTCATAGCTCTGAGTGCCTCCAAAAAGAAGTAGGAGAGAGCATTCACTAGCAGCTTAATAGCACACCTGAAAGCTTTAGAACACAAAGAAGCTGTTGCACCCAAGGGGAGTAGAAGGCAGGAAATCATCAAACTCATGGCTGAAATCAACCAAGTTGAAACAAAAAGAACTATAAAATGAATCAACAAAACCAGGAGCTGGTTGAAAATTAACAAGGTAGATAAACCTTTAGCCAGACAAACCTGAGGGAACAGAGACAGTATCCAAATTAACAGAATCAGAAATGAAAAGGGAGAATAACAACAAAAACTGAAGAAATTAAAAAAAAATATCAGATCCTACTACAAAAGCCTATATCAACACAACTAGAAAATATGGAGGAAATGAACAATGTCCTAGAGAGATATCAATAACCTTAGTTTAATCAGGATCAGATAGACCATCTAAATTGTCCCATAATCC
This sequence comes from Apodemus speciosus, assembly GCA_002335545.1. Lineage (NCBI taxonomy): Eukaryota > Metazoa > Chordata > Mammalia > Rodentia > Muridae > Apodemus > Apodemus speciosus. The sequence goes on from BDUI01006849.1 coordinate 6,655, forward strand.
ATAAAGAAATAGAAGTGGTCATTGACAGTCTCCCAACCAAAAAAAAAAAAAAAAAAAAAAAAAAAAGMACAGGACCAGATGGTTTTARTGCAGAATTCTACCAGACTTTCAAAGGAGACCTAATATCAATACTATAGAAACTACTCTACAAAATAGAAACAGAAAGAACATGAACAAATTTGTTCTATGAAGCCACAATTTTGCTGATAGCAACACCACACAAAGATCCAACAAAAATGATCTTTAGACCAATTTCCCTTATGAATATTGATGCAAAAATACTTAATAAAATTCTTGCCAACGAATCCAAGAACACATCAAAACGATCATTCACCATGATCAAGTAGGCTTCATACCAGGGATACAGGGATGGTTCAATATACAGAAATCCATCAATGCAAACCACTATATAAACAAACTCAAATTAAAAAAAAACATATGGCTATTTCATTGGATGGTGAAAAAGCATTTGACAAAATTCAGCATCCTTTCATGTTAAAGGTCTTTGGAAGAACAGGAATTGAAAGCCCATACCTAAACATAATAAAAGTAATATATAGCAAACCAGTAGCCAACATCAAATTAAATTGAGAGAAACTTGAAGCAAACCCAGTAATATCAGGGACAAGACAAGGCTGCTCTCTCTCTCTCTCTCTCTCTCCATATTTATTGAATATAGTACTTGAATTTCTAGCTAGAGCAATTAGACAAAATAAGGAGGGCAAAGGGATACAAATTGGAAAGGAAGAAGTCAAATTATCACTATTTGTAGATGATATGATACTATACTTAAGCGACCCAAAAATTCCACAAGAGAACTACTACAACTGATAAACAACTTCAACAAAGTGGCTGGATATAAATTCAACTCAAACAAATCAGTAGCCTTCCTATACACAAAGGATAAACAGGCTGAGAAAGACATTAGGGAAATGACACCCTTCACAATAGCCACAAACCATATCAAGTATGTTGGTGTGACTCTAACCAAACAAGTGAAAGATCTCTATGACAGGAACGTTAAGTCTTTGAAGAAAAGAAATCCAAGAAGACCTCAGAAGATAGAAAAATCTTCCATGCTCTTGGATTGGCAGGATTAATATAGTAAAAATGGCCATCCTGCCGAAAGCAATATGCAGATTCAATGCAATCCCCATCAAAATTCCAAATCAATTCTTCATAGAGTTAGAAAGAGAAATTATCAAATTCATTTGGAACAACAAAAAAACTCAGGATAGCTAAAACTATTCTCAACAGTAAAAGACCTTCTGGGGGATTAAATATTCCAGACCTCAAGCAGTACTACAGAGAAATAGTGTTAAAAACTCCACGGTATTGATACAGTGACAGGCAGGTAGATCAATGGAATAGAAGTGACCCAGAAATGAACCCACACACCTATGTTCACTTGATCTTCGACAAAGGAGCTACAACCATCCAGTGGAGAAAAGATGGCCTCTTCGACAAATGGTGCTGGTTCACCTCCAGGTCAGCATGCAGAAGAAAGCAAATTGATCCATTCTTATCTCCTTGTACTAAGCTCAACTCCAAGTGGATCAAGGACCTCCACATAAAACCAGACACACTGAAACTAATAGAAAAGAAACTGGGAAGACCCTTGAGGACTTTGAGGAGGATCAAGAATTGACAAATGGGACTTCATAAAATTACAGAGTTTCTGTAAGGCAAAGGACATTTTCAAAGGGACAAAACCACAACCAACTAATCGGGGAAAAGATCTTTACCAACACTACGACATCCGACAAAGGGCTTATATCCAATTTATACAAAGAACTCAAGAAGGTAGACTTCAGAGAGCCAAACAACCCAATTAAAAATGGGGTAAAGAGCTAAACAAAGAATTTTTACCTGAGGATTATCAAATGGTATAGAAGCACCTAAAGAAATGTTCAACATCCTTAGTCATCAGGGAAATGCAAATCAAAATGACCCTGAGATTTCACCTCACACCAGTTAAAAAAGCTAATATCAAAAACTCAGGAGAAAAGAGGTGTTGGCGATAATGTGGAGAAAGAGGAACACTCCTCCACTGCTGGAGGGGTTGAAAGCTGGTACTACCACTCTGAAAATCAGTCTGGTGGTTCCTCAATAAACTGGGAATGATACTTCTGGAGGACCCCGCTCTACCACTCCTGGCCATATACCCAGAGAATCTCCCAGCATGTAATTAGGATACATGCTCCACTCTGTTCTTTGCAGCCATATTTATAATAGCCAGAAGCTACAAAGAACCCAGATGTCCCTCAATGGAGGAATGGATACAGAAAATGTGTTATATATACACAATGGAGTACTATTCAGTCATTACAAACAATGAATTCATGAAATTCTTAGACAAATGAATCCTAAGTGAGGTAACCCAGTCTCAAAAGAACACTCATGGTATGCATGGACTGATAAGCGAATATTATCCATAGAAGCTTGGCATACCCAAGACACAATTCACTTATCACATGATGCCCAAGAAGGAATGAGTGGCCCTCAGTCCTGGAAATGCTCAGTGCAGCGGTATAGGGGAACACCAGGACAAGGTATTGGGAAGGGGTGGATTGAAGAACAGGGGAATGGAAGAGTGTTTATGGGACTTTTGGGGAGGGAGGATCCAGGAAAGTTGAGATCATTTGAAATGTAAACAAAAAATATATCGAATAAAAAAGAGAAAAAAAAGTCATTACGTCTTACTTCAAAATCCCGTTCTTCACAAAATTGAAAAATCTTCATGAAATGGATGATTTTTCTAGACAGATATCACCAATGTTAAATCAAGATCAGGTAAACTATTTACAGAGCCCTATATCCACTACAGAAATAGTAGTCATTAAAATCTCCCAATGAAAGAAATCTCAAAACCAGATGATTTTAGTGCATAATTCTACAAGATTTTCAGAGAAGAGATGAGACCAATCCTGGTCATAGTATTCTACAAAATAGAAACAGAAGGAGCACTGCAAAAATCATTCCATAAGGTCACAGTCATGCTGGTACTTAAAGTACACAAAGACTCAATAACAAATAGAACTTCAGAGCAATTTTTCTTATGAACATTTCAGTTAAAAAGACTCAATATAATACAAGCAGATATCCAGGAACACAACAAAGATATGATCCATCAAGATCAAATAGGCTTCATCCCAGAGATGCAATGATGATTCAATATGTGAAAATCCATCAACAGAATTCATCGTATAAACAAACTGAAAGAAAAATGTGATTATCTCATTAGGTGCAGAGAAAGCCTTTGATAAAAATTCAACACTCCTTCATTTTAAAAGTATTAGAGAAATCATGGATACAGAGCATATACCCAAACATAATCAAATAAATATGTAGCAAACAAATAGCCAGCATCAAGCTAAATGAAGAGAAACTTAATGAAATACCATTAAAATCAGGGAGGGGAATTGTAGGGTGTTCAGGATCAGATATGGGGAAGGACATGAGAGAAGGCAATATGGCCATAAAATTAAATGGAAAGCAACTGACAGGGATGAGGTTGAGGGAGACATCTCCATGGGACCTGAGATAAAGGAGGCAACCAATTGTCAATGGGGGTGACCTTAACTATGACTCACAATATTGGGAATATATAACCTGAAGAGGCTACCTCCTATAGCTAAGCAGGAGTGATTGCAACACCAACTTACCCACAAAACTTTCAGCCCAAAATTTATCTTATCTACAAGAAATGCAGGCAGAAACTGAGGTAATGGCCAAACAATAATCAGCCGAAATTGAGACACATCTCTTGAGCAAATACCAATCCCTGACACTATTAATGATACTCTGTTATGCTTGCAGACAAAAGCATATTATCCCATGAGAGGTTCCTCCCAGCATCATACTCAGCTACAGACACCCACAGCCTAACAGTAGATGGAGTTTGATGACTATTGTGGAAGAATAGGAGAAAGGATGGGGGGGGGGGCAGACAGAGGGAGTTAGGAACTCTACAGGAAGACTAACAGAGTTAACTAACCTGGACCCTTGGGACTATCAGAGTCTGAATCATCGACCAAAGACCATTGTGGGGCTGGACCTAGGCCTTCCTGCACACTTGTAGCAGGTGTGTCTTCATGTGGTTCTGAAACTTGAACAGGTAGTTTCCCAAAAGCTGTTGTCTGTATGTAGGATATGTTCTATCTGTGCTCCCTTGTCTTGCTCCAATGGAAAAGGAAACAACTAGCCTTACAAAGATTACAACGGTGAGTGTTTGGGTATACCCAGACTGCCCCAATCCACTCAGAGGACATTAGGAGAGGGACAGGGAAATATTGTGTGAGAGGGTGACTGATAGAGGGGCAATGAGCAGGATTTAAAGCAAGTAATAAATGATAAAAGTTAATTTAAAAATAGAAAAATGGGGTACAGATATGAAAAGAAAATTCTCAACAGAGATTATTTGTTTTATTTTATTTTATTTTTTATTGGATATATTCTTTTTTTTTTTTTTCGAGACAGGGTTTTCTCTGTATAGCCCTGGCTGTCCTGGAACTCACTCTGTAGACCAGGCTGGCCTCGAACTCAGAAATCC
>BDUI01006850.1:48049-60638 GCA_002335545.1 Apodemus speciosus
CTGTGTAGTTCTGGCTGTCCTGGAACTCACTCTGTAGACCAGGCTGGCCTCGAACTCAGAAATCCGCCTGCCTCTGCCTCCCAAGTGCTAGGATTAAAGGCGTGCGCCACCACGCCCGGCTTACATGCCCAAATCTTTTAAGTAATCAGTTTATAAACTCTCACATTACCTACTTTGGAACAAGGTATCATGTACTCAACACTAGACTGGATTAGATGTTGAGATCCTCTCTCAAAAGTACAAAGTAAAATAAATAAGAAATAAGACATAACACAAAGCATAGCATATATGTTGAATTGCATGACTGATAAAATACTTTCAGTACATTGTCTAATTTTCCCAATCAAAACAATCCTCTCCATTGGGGGTGCAAACACTGAGACACATGTTGACTACATTGTCTGGCTGTTGACTACAATGCTCACTACCATGCAAATAAGTTACATTCCGTCTATTTCTTATGGACACCCTTATTAATAAATATACTGATAATGCTACTAAAAATAATTACTTCTGTCAAGAATGATGAATGGTATCTAAGAGATTCAACATACACAAGGTGCTATTCATGGGATACAGGAGTGAGTCTGGCCATGTTCCCAAACTTGTCATTTCAGTGGACAGGCCTACAGCCATTGGCATTATTCAAATGAGAAGACATGCATGAAGTACCCAGAAGGACTTGGTCCTGCACTAAACATAATGCTTTCCAGGGGCTAAACATCTATGAGAGAACAAAATCACTGAAACAGTGGCTAAGAAAAGAATAGGAAAAGGCAAGGCGGCAAGTAGGGAGTTGGCAGATAGTAACAATATATTTTAGTCTAGTCTAAAATAATCTTTACAGACTTCTATGAAGATTAGAAAGACTGCAACATAAAGAATATAAATGAGAAATAAGAGAAGTCAAAAACATAGAAGAAAGCAATAGCCCTACAAAGCCAAAGCCTATGATATGGTTGTATGAGAATGGAGAGCAGCAACCAGGGATGCTGCAAGAGGAACTGCCACCCTCAGACAGGAGCTCAGCAGAGGTGCTGAACCTGAAAGATCATCAGGACTTTTGAGCAGCTCAGGGGAGGTGGGAGAAATACATCTGGCCAGGTATGAAATGAGCAGACACTTAGTGACTCTGAAAGTCATGGCTTATTTGGGAAAAATGAGTATCTGGCAGTGGTGCTAAAGATCAAATATGGACAGAAGAGTTTCTGTGGTAAAACTACAGTCATCCCATCAGGAGACCACACTGGTACCCCAGCCAAGGGTCCAATGACTCCTGAAGCACCTCTCACCTCTGACGCTACATGTTGGCTCAGTGTTTTCCTCTGCTTCCCAGTGTGTCCCTGTTGCCAGCCAGAAGGATTCAAGTCAAAGCCACACACATTTTTCTATTTAGCTTCAGTTCTCATGTCAACAGAAAGCAAATATCCCCACTGTCTTGTGATCATGAGGCGGGATTGTATAATTTCCTGCATGGGGCCAGCGTCGGGTGACAGTGACTGGTCAGCTGGAGGGCTCCATTGCTTCCTCCACCATGAGTTTGGCCAATGTGAACCTCCATCTTTCTTCCAACCAGCTTCCTCTCATACTTAGCACAGTTGGGAGGTCTGGTTAAAACTGCAGCAAACCACTAATCATTTAAAGATCGTCTCTAAACTCCATGTGTGATGCCTGGCCTTTGTTCTTGACATTTTGGGGTATTGCCTATGTTTTTCTTTTGAAAAAAATGTCCAACTTTAATGCATGACAAATACAGCCTCTTCTCTGATCTTCTTAACCTACCATACACATGTATTTAATCCATAATTTGTTGAATTATTTCTACTTTGTTTTCAGCATGAAGAACCTTTGCCTGAGTTAAGACCAGGTGATGAAGATCTTTCTAGATGAAGAATTTTCTGCCCCAAGCTTCATTAAAACTGTTTTTGACTAGGTGATTTCATGAAACCTTCTAAATCTCACAATTGTATCTTTAAATTCTGACTAAATCTAAGCAAATGAAATTCTTCCACAGGTTCACAAACTGTTAAATCAATTGGCACAAAACTGAAACATTTCCATCTTTCAAGCTATTGATGTCTGATTGGCAATGGTGTGCCTGTTCTCCTTTCATGATCATGAATATTTCTGGCTCTTTCCTCAAGCACAATTGGAGTTTACCTAGCATATGCCTCTACTACCTCATAATGTGATCCTGATTTCCAATGGTTTGTTTGTGCTTGAAACTTTCCCATTGAGTGTTTAAGGTATCTCAAGGGAAGATGGGAAACCAAGCCCTTAATTAGGCTTCATTTTTCTTAATATAAGAATCTTACTAAAGAGGGCACCAATGCCCATCATTCTACTAGAAGCTTTTAAATAATGTTCATCAACCACTGTAAAACTCAAGTTCACTATTTCTCTTTGGAATATGTCCAAATGTAAAAACGATTTAAAGGAATTATCTTATTTTGTTTGGTCTTACTATTATACACCTCAAAGATAACAGAGACAAACATTTTGCCTACCTCTGCCTCTTGAATCATGGACTTCACTAGTATATTTTACTACCATGGGCCACCCCCAAATCCTAAAAATGGTRTAGTTGAAATTCAGGATGAGATATGTAAAAATGAGGAAAACTTATTACCATGATACAACACCTGCCTCAGTTATGGATTTAATCTTTTGGGACACAATTTGGTTATATTTCTCCAACAATCTTGAAAGTAGTTCAGGAGAGCCCAAGTCTTAAAATGAACCTCAGATAAGTTGACAGTAATCTATTTTGCTGTGAATTATGACCAAGTCTACTTTGAGACATTCACACCTATGAAAAAAGACATGTTGAAGGAACGTTGAATAAGAACTCATATCTACTGCCCATACAGTGAAGAAACTAACACCTAAGGGATTCAGAGTTTCATATCATTGGACACCTTAGATTTCTGTACCACCATACTTCATTTTGCTTTCGCAGAGACCACGGTTTTCATTCTCAAAAATTTACGAACACCAGCCCTTCCCACTCTAGACAGAAAGAAGAGGATAGATAGATTCCCACCTCAGGAACTCCTTCCTTCTGGTCATCTGTTTCCAACTTACCTGCATGTTCCTGAGGTACTGCCCACTGCTGGTCTGAAGGACATATCCCCTTTGACAAATGATAGCACACTCCATGTGTCCTGGACTACTCGAGGTACAATTTACCATGTCTGTATGATCAAGTAGCAATGGCACACATCTTCTCTGTTCTCCACAAGGTCGTTGAGCACAGCTGAGGATGACAGAAACAGAAGCATCTTAGGATAAGCTGAAACAGGAGCAATATACATCTTTAAACAATATACCTAAATTGCAAAAAGATTTTCTTCATAGCCTAAATGGAATTCATCACTTTGTTCTGTCTCACTGAGACCTATGAGGCATGATAAAATTAGACTGTGACAGCTAACTTTCTGTGGCTTTCCAGGAATGTCAATGATGATGGGATGAGGTAAAACTGGGATCTTGGGGTTCTAGATAATCTCTGAAATCAACACTCCAAGGAATGCTGCTTGAAACATTAAGCAACAATATTTCTAGATCCCAAGCAATTGAAATAGACCCAGGACTAATCTCCAGGATAGAACCTGGAGATCCCTGATTTCATCAGGCATTGGCCTTTTAGATAACTAATCACAAGGAAGTCCTAGGTGCCTGTATGAAGAGGTTGAGATTCAGAGATCATGGACTGATCGGTATGAAAACATTTCTATTACTGTTACATATCACTGAAGAGTAGCACAAGCTAAGGAAACCTGACAGTATGAATCGAATCCCCATCACATATTCGACATTGTGCCAGGGACTTCCAGAGATATCTCCTTAGTAGAGAATTGGTTCATGGACCAGTAGGATCAGTAGCACAAGAGATACAGACTCCAAAGGTTCAAGGAGATTCAGCCTGGACTATAGCAGTAGCAGCAATGCTACAGAGAACAAGGCAAGAAGAGTGTAACTCCACTGCAGTGTAAACACAGTTTAACTGAAGCATTAGCCTCAGACTTCAGTCCTGGCTCTACCATTTAATACTTGTACCACATAGTGTGAGTTATTCACACCCTAATGAAAGTAGAAAATAAAATGTCATCAAATATGTACATAGGYCCTACCCTAATTGAGAATTGGTTTAAAAAGCAGTAGCCCCTAAAGAGCTAGATTTCATCTGACTGTGATAAATGACTATCCCTGATGCATGGGTTTAAATACTATTCTAGTGACTTTCTCATTTCTTCTGTGCATGCCTGAGAGATAGAGGGTGGAAGAAGYAAAGATACATGATGTGAAGGGATCTTTTTGCTGTCTTATACCATAGCTATTCCCTATGATGATATCACATTCATGCATCCCAATGAAAGAAAGAAGAAATATAAGCTGAGGAAAAGAGGATTGTTAATGGATAAGTGTGAATTCCCCAAATCCAATGCTGACCAGAGGGTATGCAATATAAGGAAGGAGGCTGTCTCTGAGTGATACTCAAGATCTGGATAAGGGAGTCAAAACATGACTGTCTGGGATGAGATCAGAATACTTCCTTCACAATGCCAAAGAACTACAAATCCATAAGTGCGACACGACACATTATTCATCATCAAACTACTGTATCTCATTTAGCATATTGAGCAGGAAGGGGTAGGAAATGGTCATTAACTCTCTGGTTCATATCAACTGATGGCCAAGAACATTGTATGAAAGAGCACATGCTGTTTATGGTGTTTTTATCTGATGAATCCACATCATGATGAAGAACAAGCACATGCTGAGASAGGRCGGAATGTGAGCAGTGTGCAGGAGCCTACTTCCATCAATATGGCTAGGGCCACATTAGTTGCTGGTCTTATGAGCATCTATCTAGCATCAGGAGTGTATCAGGAGTGTAGCCAGCATTGGCAGCAGAGCAGAACTCAAGACAAGTGCACAAAAGAGAAAAATGTTGTKAGGTAAGACCATGACCAGATGCAGACAGACAAACAGACAGACAGACAGACACAGAGAGACAGACAGAGATAGACACAGAGAGAGACACAGACAGAGAGAATGAAAACCCAAACCTGTTTATGAAGTGAGAAATGGTTTTTGCGGCAGCTGCTGCAAATTCTTTCACTAGCTTATATTTCCATTTACTTCCTTTTAAAGGAATTTGTTTTATGAGGACGGTGTTTGTCAGGTCATTAGCTTCTGATGGCATCTGGTACCAATTGTGGACTTCTCTCCTTGTACCCCAATCCCAAACCCTCTTTGGTGTTTCTCTTCCACTACAAACATCGCCTCCTGAGCGAGTTTGTTGTGTTCCATATTATCCCACCTTGTTACCCTCTCCTCTCTCCCAGTGCGACCCAGTCCCCACAGCAGGAAGACAATGCTAATACCATGAATAGTTTCTCTTAGACAGTCTCAAAAGCTCTTTTCTGTTCATCTCTGGAGGTTAATGAAGGTGGCAAAAGGGATACTTTGCCATGTAGTGAGTGGGAGGGGAAGAGAAGCTATTTATCTTGGTTTGGCATACAAGGAAACTAAAGCTGTTTGGAGACTGGCTAGAGGCCACACTTGGAGTCAGAGGAAAATCCTCATCTCCCAAGCCTCCCTCCTAGGCCAGCTTAGACCACTAGGCCTAAGGATGAGGCTGATTTCCTGCTGTTTTCTGCCCAAGTCAGGAAAGAGCAGCATTGGCTGCATGAAGCAAAGAGTTCCTTACCAGAAAGGGCTACATAGAATATTTATTAGTTCATTCTAGGATTGAGCAGTATTCTTTCAAATGGTAGCAAATTGCAGAGGCAGTGTTGGTCCAGTTGGTATCTGTGAAATATCCTAAGTGTGCTCCCTTTGGTAATGTCTTTCTCTCACACCTTTTTCTCTCAACCTCATCACAATATCTTCTAATCACAAAGGGATCTGATGAGTCAAAGGTGACTCACTGAGTTGTAAGTCAAAGAATTAAATTTTTCATGACTGAATTTCAAGTCACTAGCTCCTTAAAAATCACAACATGGACACTGCTACCTATCCATCATTCTGGCTTTGTTATTTTGTCTCTCCATCTCATGAGAAGCCCCCTATTGTCTCTCTCTTGCTTCTCATTTCAAAACCCACTTTGTCAAAGGGACTTGAAGCACTAAAGTCAGGAATTCCTATTAACAAACAAGTTCAACTCTAGGCTATCCTCTTCTTGTATGGAATTAAATCCAAGCCCTCCACACTCACACTCATTCCTAACAATCTCCTACTGTATGGTTTCTCCTCAGGTAACTGGATATGCAAACGATGTCTGGAGGTGCAAGACCCCTGCTACCATGATTCCAATAAAGATTGGTCCTCCACTCAGAGGTAGACTCTCAATTATAGCTGTGTCATAAACTCATTTAAATAGCTTTTAAAACATGTATATTTTCAGCCCTTATCATTGGACGGATTTTTATTCTATCAGTGGTATGATTCAAGAATTTTTGATACTTTTAACATTCAAACAGTTATTGTTTAGACTTCTGAGTCTAGGACTCACTTTGCCACCCATACTGGACTTGGCTTAAAAACTTTATGATCCTCCTGCCCCTTCATCTCCATCATGGGATTACAAGCATGTGCCACCAGGAGCAGCTGGTTTCAAAGATTTTACTACTCACCAAGAGTGACTCCTGTCCCGCTAAAAGTCTAAATACGTATAGCCTGGCAGAAATATCAATACACTCTAGAGTCCAAGACTATATAGAGGAAAAACTGACCCCTAAAAGAGAAATCAATTCCACTGCTGAATCACTCTGTTTTACTGTACTAAACCAAAATTATCATAGAGAAGCCACAGGGTAGGCCAAAAGCATAAAGTATTCTCCAGTTCTGACAAAAAAAAATTAAATACATTTGAAGAGGGGAAATAAATCATGTGTTACTCATGAATTCATGGCTCCTTCAGAGACCATTTTATCATTACACTGATTTGACCTTCAGGAATGAATAAGATGTGCAAGGGCTAAATAAATGTCCTGGAAAGTTATTCCTAAGGTTTTATAGCCAGAACACAAGGAACTGGAGCAGTGTGAAAGGCTGGGGTTGGGGGGTAGAGAGGGAGGTCATGATTTCTCCTGCACTGTGAACTGTGAATAACACTTGGTATGACTGGATCGCTTCCATTCTGACCAGCGGATTTAGAAAGATCTGTGCTGAAAGGAATCAACCTCAGTGAGATAGTGTTAGGAAGAAGCTCTTCCAGTGGTGAGTGACAGACAGGTTGTGCTTAAGACCAGATGACAGACAGCATTCTCTTCAGAAAGAGTAGCCAGACCCACTGACAAGCTTGCCATGAGCTGTCCCCCATAGGATGTCAAAGCAGATACCTCTTGGTAATATTTTCATTTTAAAGGGATTTTATTCTGCAGGGATGTTTTGCTAGCTTCCAGGCTGGATCCACATTGTGAAAGCCAGGTAGTTCCTGATACATGGGGACCTTGTAGCTGTTCTATCTAGAGTTGGCAAAGAGTATTGGTCTGATGGCCTATGAAAGTTCTGGCTCACCTTAGAAGAGTCAATGAGAATTGGTTCAGAAACCCTGGTTTCCTCATATTGAGTTAAGAAAAGTTTGTGTGCTAACTGTGGGGAGATATATACCAACTACTGTAGAAGACCTAGGTTATGCTAAAACAGAAATAAATAGATCTGAAAGATAAATCAACCCAAAATCCTCACTGTAGCGACAGAGAACCCAAACTCAAAAGAAATTACGTGATATTCCAGAATTTTCTTCACACCTAGTATCATGATAGAAGAACAAAGACTCATTTAACTAATATTTGTCCAAACTCAAAGTCAGGGCAACTCAGCTCATGAGTTTTTCTAAAGTCAATATCCCACCCTCACTGGGGCATCTAGAAGGGTAAGACCACAATGCTTCTCTTTTCCTAGAATCAATAGTGGGAGAAACTGTATCATACTCTTGAAGAATGAGCTTCGAATGGTAGAGAAAGCAGTAGACCTTGTGATCTGGGCTCTGGGCTTGGTTTGCCCTGCTGACATCTGTGACCTTGGATAAGTCTCCTAACCATTCTGGCTTTCTGTCTGCAAATTTGTAAAATAACAGGGTTGAAATAGGTTCTACYGAAGGCCCTGCCAGCTTTAGCATGGTATTTAATTTCACAGATGAGGTGATGGTGGTATTGGGGTGGGAGTGCAGAAAACTGGAACAGACAGGATGTGGTAGGGAATGCAAGAAAGAGTTTGTCATAATCTTTCCTGCCCAGAAGAACTCTTGTGCTTCAGCCCCACTTTTTAAGTTCTTTTGTTAAGTAAGCGATTGCAATGATTTTATCCAAGAAGTGTTGCTATGGACTAAATAGCAATCCTGGTGTGCTTCCTAGAGGGGCTCATTTAAAGTTAAATAGTAAAAAATGATCAGATGCCCACCCCGCTCTGCTTTATTGATTCTTATTGAAACAAGAGGGTGCAGGCTAAGAAGGAATGTATGCATGGGATTTGACAGCAAACAGGAATAGGGTGCATGCTAAAAATTGGTAGAGACAGAGTCTTTATTAATCTTCCCACTACCATTGGCAAAAACAAATAGCAGCCATCCTTAGACAGAATGTGGATTCCCAATCAGTGTCCTACTCACCTCTGGCTTCATTTGTTTTCAAGTATAGGAATCGGATTAAATGCAGAATACATTTCTAATAGCAAACTACTAACAGCAAACCACTTCTGCTGCTTTGAAGTATTTTTATGACAGGATCTGGAAAAGGGAAACTGATCCAAATTCTTGGACCCTGAATAATCTCATTTGACAGAAATCTTGGTAGTAGTTGTAATTATTCCCTCATATGACAGAAAAATGACTAATGAGCCCAGGAGATTTCTCTGATTCCTGCATTCTGAGAAAGTGAAGTTTGTCTGTGGTCCTCTGTTAAAGTCTCCACACTCACTTCGGCTCTCCATCACTAGTCCCGCCAGGCCGAGTCATTGCTTCCTAGAATGTGACCTATTTGTAAGATTAGAAGTAGACTCCGGTGGCCCCAGCACTTGGTAATTCATTTTATTCACTTCTAATTCTGGGCACAGATTTTACCATGTCTGGCYGTAACACCAGAAGTCCCATCCAAATGCCCCTGTCCTTCTAAAAAGAAACAGATTTGTATCAAACAGCCAAAAGAGCTCCCTTTCAAAAGCCCTGTCTTACCAAGTTACAAACTCCATAATTTTTATGTAGATTATAAAATATGTAGAATACCAAAGAAAGAATCAAGTAATCTAGTTACTGACTAACATGCAGAGAGTGATTCCCAGCACCTGCCCAGAAAAGTAGAATCACCCATTTAAGATAGCCACAGGATTTCTAACTATGTCTCCTAACAATTTCCAAAGGCTGCAACTCTCTCTACATGGGGCATTTCCTAATGCAAAATGATTTATTGGAGTTCTGCAAGTGATTGCTTTGTTGATGCCTTCCCTGCCCACAATTCGACCTTGGATAGCAATTAAAYTATTTACCCAAGAGTGACAGTCATTATGTACAGCCTGAGCCTTGGGAATTGTGACACATGTGAAGCTAAGTGAAGCACAGTTGCTGACCATGTCACTACTAGACAGGAAGTTACAAGGCAAGAAGACACAAGCAGCTTAGCTTGGCTGTGTCCCTTGTATAAGCTATAGCAAATAGAGGCTTGCCTCTACTGCCTTGAATGGCTTGTCRGTTCACAAGTAGAACACAAAACACATGCTGAGTTCTTCAGGATTCTTGCTTATTCACTTGCATACTTTCTATAGATTCTACAACAGAAGCTTCCTATGCAATCCCAGAACTTGCTACTCCCTTATTGACATYATGTTTGTCCTATGAATTACTGTGGATATTTTTTACTCTTTAGAGCTATTGACTGGTCAATAGTAACAACTCCCTTGCTTGTAGAGAAAAGATAGAATGGGGCAACCTGAAATCATGTAGTGAAGCTAGATGATGCCATGAAAGTCTAAACATTGAACTTGCTGCCACTTCAACATTTAGACCTATATCTCTGTGGCTATGCTGAACAAAATCCACACAGGGTTAGATGACCATTCCAACCAGAGCTTATGCACAACTGTGTCAACATTGTCTGTCTAATTGGCAGGTTGGAAAGTCCACAGAACTCTGGAAATACAGCCTTGTGTTTATTCTCTGCACTTTCTCCACAGCTACCATGAAAATAGAGTCTACTTACAACAGTAGTGCTGAGTCAAGNGTAACACCAGAAGTCCCATCCAAATGCCCCTGTCCTTCTAAAAAGAAACAGATTTGTATCAAACAGCCAAAAGAGCTCCCTTTCAAAAGCCCTGTCTTACCAAGTTACAAACTCCATAATTTTTATGTAGATTATAAAATATGTAGAATACCAAAGAAAGAATCAAGTAATCTAGTTACTGACTAACATGCAGAGAGTGATTCCCAGCACCTGCCCAGAAAAGTAGAATCACCCATTTAAGATAGCCACAGGATTTCTAACTATGTCTCCTAACAATTTCCAAAGGCTGCAACTCTCTCTACATGGGGCATTTCCTAATGCAAAATGATTTATTGGAGTTCTGCAAGTGATTGCTTTGTTGATGCCTTCCCTGCCCACAATTCGACCTTGGATAGCAATTAAAYTATTTACCCAAGAGTGACAGTCATTATGTACAGCCTGAGCCTTGGGAATTGTGACACATGTGAAGCTAAGTGAAGCACAGTTGCTGACCATGTCACTACTAGACAGGAAGTTACAAGGCAAGAAGACACAAGCAGCTTAGCTTGGCTGTGTCCCTTGTATAAGCTATAGCAAATAGAGGCTTGCCTCTACTGCCTTGAATGGCTTGTCRGTTCACAAGTAGAACACAAAACACATGCTGAGTTCTTCAGGATTCTTGCTTATTCACTTGCATACTTTCTATAGATTCTACAACAGAAGCTTCCTATGCAATCCCAGAACTTGCTACTCCCTTATTGACATYATGTTTGTCCTATGAATTACTGTGGATATTTTTTACTCTTTAGAGCTATTGACTGGTCAATAGTAACAACTCCCTTGCTTGTAGAGAAAAGATAGAATGGGGCAACCTGAAATCATGTAGTGAAGCTAGATGATGCCATGAAAGTCTAAACATTGAACTTGCTGCCACTTCAACATTTAGACCTATATCTCTGTGGCTATGCTGAACAAAATCCACACAGGGTTAGATGACCATTCCAACCAGAGCTTATGCACAACTGTGTCAACATTGTCTGTCTAATTGGCAGGTTGGAAAGTCCACAGAACTCTGGAAATACAGCCTTGTGTTTATTCTCTGCACTTTCTCCACAGCTACCATGAAAATAGAGTCTACTTACAACAGTAGTGCTGAGTCAAGKGCTGAGATGTTGGTGACAGTTTCAGTTCATTGTCTTTCATCTTTCAGCATAACATACAAATTCCTACACTAAATGATGTTTCAGCAGGGCTCTGATTTTGCTTTGCAAAAGTCCATAGGAAAATGTACATTGGATAAGACATGCTTATTTCTGATAGATAGCTATTTTCCATTTTAAAGAGACATTTGTGGATTGTGAAGACTTCATGAAAATAATTGTTAATGGCAAACTCTCAGACAACATGATAACCTGCTTCAGACAGTGTTTCAGAGGCAATGCTTTGAAATCAGGCTATTCTTGGTATTCAACMCAGCCTTCATCTCTCTTTCCTATGAGATACTTGCTAATTAGATCCTAGCTTTCCATTGAAAGTTGTCACCTAAATTATCCTTATAGCATGCCCCACTAAGAATAACCTCCTATATAGTTTTAATTTTAATAAAAGCTATTTTATCTACATGCTAAAAAGCTCTCAGATGAGAACCATGTACATGGTCTTTTACTTTTTTCTACAGTTCCATTAGAAACRACTCATTAAAAATAGTTCGCTGGGGCTCCCAGTGCAGACTGTTGTCCATGCAGCCATTTCTCATTGTCCAGGAGACTCAGAATCTTCTCTAGTGGGTTCTCATCCTTCCCTCTCACTTTATGAGCAGATCATTCTGGGAAAAGAAAGTTGGGCAAGAAATCTAGGGAACAATTGAGCGGATATAATTCTTTCCCTGCTCAAAAGAGACTGGGCAGAAACAAAAACAAATTCAATGTTAATTTGCTAAACTGCTTTGGGGAAGAAGATAATCAAATGAGTAGAAATGCAATACATATTTCATTTCTATAGCTTTCCCAGCAGGAAAGGAGATCATTTCCCATCACCCTGGAGCACAAAAAGGGAAACCTCTGCTAAAACTAAAAGATGAGGAGTCAAGGAATAAGCCAACAATTTAGCTTCATCCCCCAAGCAAAGGGCAAAAACAGGGAGCCCTCTACTCTCTGCAGCTATCAACAGGGAGGGAATCTGCAATTTCTGCACAGATGAGCAAAGAAACGGTGGGCACTGTGAAGTATTGGGATCTAATCTAGGCTGGGAAGAAAGGGCAAAGGCTGGCTGGCATTTGCAATCTCAGCTTCAAATAACTGAAAGACTCTTCCAGGAACTTAGAGAGAGCCAGCATCGAATGTTCCGAGGAGCAAGGAAGCAAAAAGCAGAATGACATAGGAAAGAGA